>JASMMZ010000005.1:7655895-7891565 GCA_038502455.1 Anisogramma anomala | reverse complement strand
CGCCGGCCGCGGCCTCCCCGGTCTAGAACCACCTGTCAACTCGGCCAATTTCCGCTCAATGACGCGACGGAGGGGCTGCCGCCATTTCTTTTGCGTTTGTTCCTGGCAAGGCGCACTGGAGCGCGAGCGAGCGAGCGGACGTGGCGTGGAGCTTGGTCGGCTCAGGCTCAGCCTTTGCTGGGTGGGTTCTGTACTAATGTGTGTGCAGTGGTGTGGTTTCTGTTATGTAACTGCTTCGACGAAAAAACATGTCAGCCACTATGTGCTCCCCGCAGACCGCCGAAAGAAGTTCAGTTGGCCGGTCTTGCTCGGCTATTCTGCCGACCGGGCGTCGATGGGGCCCCTTCGGTGGTCCCGACGCGATGTGGTCCGTGGCTTCGAAGCCCTTGTGTCTGTCTGAGTCTGCGTACTACCAAAAGTAGACCGGCACCAAGAGCTGTGTGATGCCGTTCCCCACGGTCCTGTGCCTCTGCGTCGCCCTAGCGAGCCTGTGTGTCTGCCCCCCCCCCCCACCGCAAAGGAGAATTTGGCACCATGGCGCGCTGCTCCGCGTTGTTTGTCCCACGCCGTCCGTGGCGCAAGAAGCCCGGGTCGAGAGAGAGATGGGCGCCCAAAGCAGGAGTGGCCAGAGCGCAACGGCCACGGCCACGGCCACGGCCACGGGCCACGCGCGGCGTGCCCCTCGCAACGGGGCCGCCGGCGGCATGGCCATCGGCTGGCGGCGTTGGACGCGGCCCTCCTGGTGCGACGCGATCTTGGGTCAGACCGCGATATGTGGAACACCCACCCCGCGCCGGGTCTTTGGGGGGGGGGGGGGGCAATCGCAATCTGTTACCCCGACGCCCCCCCCAACCCCCAACCCCAGGGGCGGCACCGCCCAAGGTGGCACGACCCCAGGTTGGGCGGAGGCCGAGCCCCTCCTTGTTGGTTTTCTTGGGCGGGGGCATGGTGGGCGGATGTCGGGACGAGGGCGTTGTGGAGCTGGTCAGGCACGAGTGCAGCTGCTGACGACGGGAACAAGCACTGTATACTTATTTATGTGCATACCGGGTCTCTGTGCTGGTTCCTGTCCCTTCAGACGGATCTGAGTAGAGGGAAGTGCACGGCTCGGCTCGGCTCGCAGGAAATCCTTCGCTTTGCATGGTGACACGGTCTGGTAGCGTCGTGGTCTCTCCATGGAAGGAAGGATGGCCCACACGGTGGTGGTAGCTATCGGATTGGTGGTGTTGGCTTCTCCACGCAGTGAGTGCTAAAGGCAGTCTCATGGCCTTTGGGTCTCAAAGAACCCCAAGACACCTTACACAGCCTGGGCAGGCGGACAGGACGCGTTCATACAGAGCGACGCACTGATCGGCTGTCATGAATATGGGATGGCTTGTCTTCCCCAGAAGATGGAGAACATTTAATGTCCGTCCGGCCATGCATGTCTCTGTGCAAAACCAGTAGCACTGAACCGGCTGATGTCTTGAATCCCTCGTACTCCTCGCACGCCTCGCACGCCTGGCACTGCCTGTCAGACTGTCATTCTCGGGTTTCTGGCCAGAAGACCTGGATAGGATTGCCCATGCAAAGAAGAATATATATATATATGTGTGTGTGTGTTGGTAGGGCTTTAGACGTTGCAACGTTGTCGATTCGATTGGTCGAAGTAACAGTAGTATTACGTGGTCAAGTGGTGGATGTATTGTTCTAGGTTTGGCAGACGGTTAGCCGGTCTACACAGTAATTTATATGGCCAATTGCTTGGCCCGTACCCTAGTGTAAAGTGGGCGTATACTATACTTGATTTACAGCCAATACAGTAAATCCACAAACAATACACTCAACTTGCAGTCAGTATAATCAACTTTACTGTAAGTAAAATTAACCTACTACATTGTAATTGCTATTATTCCAACACTAGCGGCTTTTTAGTTTATATATGCACGTTAGTATGGTTAACTAATCTTTTCCAGTAGCCGTTAAATTATGATCTCGTTAACTAACTAAACCTTTATCAATTCCAAGTAACTTTCACATTAAATTACATCTATTTATACTTAAATCAACCCTAATGAACTTTGATTGCTTTATTACTCTGAGGTATGACTTTATTAATCCCAATAAAAAGTTTTTCCCATATAAGCTTATATAAACCTCCAATTTAGCTGTAACAATTAAATAAGTCATTATCGTTAATCTCCTAATAATTTTCCAATTTATTAATATATCTATAACTACTATTACGTTACTTAGCCTTACCAGGTAGCTTATTAACGTAATCTTTAAAATATATAATTAATATATTACTATTTACAAACTCTTTAAAAGCCTTGTTTAGTGATACCTCTATTATAACGTTAACAGGATTATCTTTCCCATTAATTCACCGAAACTTTTCAACTTTTTTATTTTCGTAGGCTTCGCGGAGTATTATGGCATCGATTATTAAGCGTTTTTCGCTAATGGTTCCGAGCTTTGAAAGGTATTCGAACAGGCTTCTCAAATTAATATAAATTACCACCGGGATAAAAGGAATCTTTAACTATTTGGGAATAACGTTCAGGGTTTCCTGTAATATTATACCTATATTAAAGCTTACTATTATACCGTAAACCTCTAAAATTAACACGTTTTATATAATTCTTCTTGTTGGTAGGCTTTAGACATTGCAACGTTATCGATTCGAATCGTGGTTGAAGTAACAGTAGTATTGCAGTAGTCAGATGGTGAATGTATTGTTCTAGGTTTGGCAGATCGCTAGCCGGTCTGCACTGTAATTTGTATGGCCAAGTGCTTGGCCCGTGCCCTAGAGTAAAGTGCAGCGTACTGCACTCGACTTACACCCAATGCAGTAAGTCTGTACAAAGCAATACACTTACAATACAGTCAACTTTATTTATAGTAAAGTTGACCTACTATATTACATGCAATACCATTACAATACTGTTTTAATACTGGCGGCTTTTTGTTTTGTACCTGTACGCCAGCGTGGTTTGCTATTAATTGGTGGAAACCTTTGAAATCCATCTTTAATTCACAAACCAATAGGCTAGACTCCTGTTAATTCCGATCAATCTATATTAGAAACAAGCTCAATTAAGGCCCTTTGTCCCTTTTACTTTATCCCTCCGAGGCCTTCGTTTCTTAAATCCCGTACATAGATTTTCGCCACAAACCTATATAAATTAAGTACGTTACTACTTACGTACCTTTTGCTAGTAATTCAAATTAGTATTATAGCTACTATTGCTATCGCCACCGCTCTAACGGTTTTCCAATTTGCTAAGGCAACTTTGTTTCTTTACGTTACGTGTTAGGTGATTCACGTATCCCTCGATTTGTATAGTTAGCGTATTACTGTCTACAAACCTTTCCAAGGCGTTATTGGGCCTAACCTTAGTCATAGTATCGGCAGGATTATCTTTGCTGTTAATTTACCAAAACTTATCGATTTCTCAGGCTTCGTATACTTCTCTTAATGTAATTACGTTTATTATTAAGCGTTTTTCATTAGTCATATTTAATTTTAATAAATATTCGTAAAGGTTTTGGAAGTCGGTATATATCACTACAGGTATCAGTGGTAGACTTAGCTATTTGGTAATAATTCTTAATATTCAGTTAGTTATCATACCGATATTAAAGCCTATTATTATACCATAAACCTTAAAGGTTAACACGTTTCAGGTTATACGTTTATACTCAACAAATGTTTAATATATAAGGTTCCTTATAATCGTAAATTACCCTTTAAACCTATCTTTATTAACGAGTATTATTAGAAAGTGAATTTTCGATATAAAGTTAGTATTATTAGTAAATAAACCGTTCGTAAAAATTATTAACTTTGTTTTCGTTAAATCCACAGAAACCATATTAATTCCTTTTTCTATATAATTCATTTTCCACTAAATCTATTTATTTAACCTATTAAAGTCCTTGTTATATGAGTTTTATACCTATAATATAATAAAAAGGTTGTACGATGCCTTCGGTTAACAAAATGTGGCGATGTAAACCCTTCGGACCCTTTGCTCCAAATATTTCTATACCTTTACCTCGTTAGTCTTATTGATAATTTTCAGGCTCGTAACTTGCCCCTTTTAACGTCGGCTAATTCAAGTATCGCTTTCGGTTTCATTACCATGGATACGGTGTAACGATTCGTTAAAGTTAAATTATATACCTTTAGCCAACGTTTTAACTAGCTTACACTTTTAAAGGCTTAACTTTTCGATGATACGTTATTTCTCTATTATAAATTTAATATCGCCGATAAAAACGGTATCGTTTATTTACGTACCTACGATGTTCAAGTCTTTACCCTTTGTAATGAACATATACGGATTAAATATTAAAGTCTTTATACCTAGCCCATTTTTAAAATGTACTTGATACGTTAAAACACAATGGACGTCAACCTTAGCTAATCCATATAAAGGCTTAATACAATATATTATCGTACTAGTCGGAAAATTATCCTTTAATTCTTATAATAGTTCTATCAATACAATCCGCTAAAGATCAATGACAGATTACGTATATGTTTTCGTAATATCCCAGCCATTAAATATAAATTAACCCTTTATGCCAACAGTTAAACTAATATTAATAACAACGATTAAACACTAGCTAATTTTTTAAACTATATGTGATTTAGTAAGGATTTAATCTTTACCTTTATTACTGTATTCTTAGACGATTAACCGTAAATTTTCGTACGGCCGGTTTGTAGTTTTACCTTTAACCTTGTAAATTATCTTTGATTTTAAGACAATGATATCTTAGCTTTTAAATTAGGTTAACGATACAAATTATACAACCCTCCATAATAGGAGGTTATTAATTTTCACTTAATTACTTTTTTAAAAAGGTTTACCTGACATATTAATAATACTTTCAGCACGTAATTTAGAGGCAAGTTTTCCGTTAAACTGTTCTTTTTAAAATACCTATGTTGTATATACTCTGTTAGGCAAGTAATTTTTATTTTCCTCCTTTTTAATATATATCCTCTTTTTAGGTGGTTTTTCATGCCGTCAATGTTTTATCGGCTTGTTAATAGTCAATTCGAATGGATTATATTAACTGATTCTCTTAACTCGGAGATTATTAACGTTGGGATTTTTTATCAGACTTAATGGGTCTTTTATACGGCTTAACTTATATAATTCGAAAAATATGAGGCCGTTAATAGTTTTAACCATTACTTTTAAATTAATAATATTCAAAATCTTATACGGCTTATCCAATTTACCTGGTTTATGCTATGTAAAGACTTCACTTTATAGGAGGAGTAAAAGCACGTTTATTATTAAAGGTCCGTTTTTGGTATTAAGGGTATTATTAACCTAGCAGCGTATCGAATTTTCCTTAATTCCTTTAGTGCTTTGTTATATACCATAACACGCTTTTATTTGTTTAACAAAGGTGGCGATTTAATTGTTACATGCGGGTAAACTCCAAATACCAGTAAAGTTATTACAAATCCATTAAAGCTAATAATACCATTAAAACCTTTTACTACTATTTAAAAGTGTGTCTTTTAACTTATAAAACTTTTGATTTCTAATATAAAAATATCGTAAACCTTTCGTAAAAGTAAGTATACTCTTTTAACCTTACTAATACCCTAATAAGCTTTTATAGGGATTTATTTATATTAAATCCCCATCAATTGTATATTAATTTAAAACTTTATCGTGATAAAATTGGAACCAGTATCGTGAATTAACACGATTAGTAAACCAAAGTACGTATTAATTTACAAAGTACGTGATAATTTTTATATTTTCTTCATCGTGATAGTCTCAAGGAATTTAATGTTCTAAAAAGCCATAACGAAGTTCATGACATATAGTACTAGCTTATCATCTAAATAATACACGTTTATTAAAATTTTAGTATTAAAGTTTCAATTTTTCTTTAACGTAAACTTAAACTTTAAAGAGGCTTAAAAGTATATTTAACAGTAATAGCAAAGGTGTTTAACTACTTTTAATACTAATAAATCCAAATCTTCGTAACTAGTTGTCTTTAAAACCTTACAAAGCCTGTTAGTTACTGGGTAATTAAACCAACGATATAGTTAACGAAATTTTACATCTGTTAGGTTTAACACCACTATCTTTAATCCTTAAAAATAAAACCGAAAATACCCCTACTTAAGGTTAAGTAGAAACCTTTTACCGGCTTTAACATATATTAACTTATGAATTTAAATATTAACGTTAACGCCGAGGTTTTTTTATATCTTTAGGGTAAAGGGAATAAAAGGTAGGGGATTTTGAAATATGAAAAACTATAGGGTTAATAATAGTCTTTACTATAGTCGATCCTAATAACGATATCTCTTTCACAAAACTAAAGTTAACTTTAGCCTTACCAGTATCCGCGTGGTCAAATTCCGTAGCCGTATCCGTATCCCTCTGTAACACGATATATTACAAATAGCCTCCTATTAAGTACCGTATTAACTTTATATCCAATATAATCACCTAAAAGACTTACTTTGTATACTGGTTTTAAATAATAAAAAGGTATGTAGGATCAAGGTCTTTATCGTTATGGCGATGGTAAAGGTCTTTAACTATAAAAAGGTATAAAAATACGTAATCGGCTAATCATTATGTAACTTTTAGGCCAGTACTGGTGCTAACGCTAATATTTTTGTGTTAACAGATAACTTTCGGTTTATTTTCCTTCTCCTTAACTTTAGTTCCTTTAAATTACGTAACACGTTTTATATAATTCTATTTTAAGTTAAAGGGGTATTACATATAATACATTACCTATTTTATATTATGTTCAGCAACAATATAAATTGTTAACCAACAGCCCTATTTTCCCCAAATCTAACATCTCTTGACGTTTAAGTTAAATTTAGTTAGTCGATTTAAAGACTTTAAAGAGGGTAAATACCTTTTTCCGTAAGTAAAGATCCAAACTCTTTATTAACCGTATATACCGGGTCATTCGTACTATCAATTAATATAGTACGAACTAGAAAGATTTTCTTCGTTATTAAATTCCGGAGTTTATAGGTATATACCGATTAAGCCGAAAACTCGAGTAATTACGGTCGCTAACGAAAAAAGTAGTTGGTCAAAAAACTTTTCGCAGGTAACATCAAGTCATTACAAGGTGTATTCGAACTTTTTATAACTCTTAACTATTTAACGGACCTATTGGCGTAAAGTGCCTTAGTCAGCTCTCACTTTCCATATTACATATTGACAAAATATCAGCTTATCAAGCATTTAATTTAAAAGGTCCATTTTAATTTCTGACTCTTTCTTGTAATCCAATATATAAGATCACTTAATAATATTTCAATCTATATAATACTCGGTAAGGTTAATATTGTATTCGAAGTAACCTTTTATACTATCGTAAATTTCGAGGAAAGAGGTATAATTTGTTGGATACCAAAGGTAGTAATCCTTAACTTAACCGTTAAGGATATTGAAAAATAACAAGTAAAAACCTGGCAACTTAACTTTTATTTAACGGCCAATGTTAAAGAATAGGCGTAACTTAACATCGAGGAGGTTATACTGCTTACCATTATATTTCTTTTTGCCTTCCTAAATCTTAATAAATATGGTAATTAACGTATAGTCTGTATTCTTCATAAGGACGAGTTAAAGGGTAAGTGTAATATATTAGTTGTAATCCTCGTTTAGTTGGGTAAAAGATTAAGGCTATTACTGGTGTTATTAGACAGGGTAATTACCTTTGACTAAATTTAGAGGAAAAAAACTAGTGGTCGTACCTACAGTAGGTTTATGTATAAATCCGGTTTTTGATTAACTTAGTTATTAAAATTAAATGTATCAAGAAGTTTAGAGGAAATAGGCTTAGTGGTGTCCGTTGTGGGAAGGTTTTTGATAATCATTTTAATATTAAGGGGTTCGACGAGGCTCTTACTTAATAAACTGGTAGATTTGGGGGTTTAAGGGGTGTAAATCCATCGATTTCTTTTGGGCAGGTTTTTGCGAACGTGTATATAGTCGTTGTAGGTTACTATTATTAGTAACCTCTTTACCCTTGGCTAAGATCCATTAAGGGTTTTCATCCATATCTTACTCTTAAAGTACGTTGGTGAAGTTACCGTTTTTACCAACCTTTAAAGGCAGTAAAATATTTCGTTAGCTTAAGTTAACTTTTAACTTAACTTTAACCGAATTTTCTGTTTTTTATATATATTTAAACTCTAGTCTCCAAAAAACTCGACATAGTCATAAAAGGCTTTAATATTCATGTCTTAATAGTTGTAAACGATGTTGAGGATAAAGTAGCTAACATAGTTAGTAAGATACTCAGGGGTAAAGTCTTCGTTAACTTCCTTAATTTAAAGATCTTTATCTTTATGCTTTGCAAAGGTGATACTGAGATCCTTAATTTCCTTTTTTCGTTCGAGGTCGGTGATAGCCTTAAAGTTAGTATTTACGATAGACATATTGGCGTTTCGGTTTATTTAGGGTTTGGTAGTAGACTTGGTGATTCGTAAACGTGGGTACTTGGCGATTTAAACGTGTTAATTTGACTTTTTCACGTGGAGTTGCACGACGTGGCTTTTTTTAACGCGGCTTAGTGTTTTCGCTCGTGTTTTCGCTCCTAGTAGTAAACTTGACGATTAATATGGCGTATGGAGTAAAAAAAGTAAAGTAGGGTAAAGGTTTGGTATAAAAGGTAAGGTCGAAGGTCGTTATTGATAAAGGTTATTTAGCGTAAGGAATTAGTCGTTTTTCTACAATAGTAATACCCGTAATAGTATTAAATTAGCCGTTTTCCAAATTGTTGAATTAGTGATCTTTAAGACTTTTAACGATAAATTTCAACGCTTTTTCTTTAAGACTGGTTTAGTAAAAGTTTCTTGGTATTTTCGATAATGGTAATACCGATTCCTCTTTTAAGTACCTATAAACAATAAACGTACTTAAAAGTCTTTTTTTAACTACTTATAAATAGAAAACGTAACCTTAAGGCCTTTCGTAAGAATTTTTCCTTCACCTTATGCAATTGTAAAGTGTAACCGGAAAATAGCCTTTTCTTTTACTTAGCCAATCTGTTTTTAACCTAATAAGCATTTATTAATGTTGGTAGGCCTTTGACGTTGCAACGTTATCGATTCTTATTGTGGTCGAAGTAATAGTAGTATTGCAGTAGTCATATGGTGGATGTATTGTTCTAAGTTTGTCAGAGTGTTAGCTGGTCTGCACTGTAATTTGTATGGCCAAACGCTTGGCCCATACCCTAGAGTAAAGTTCAGCGTACTGCACTCGACTTACACCCAATGCAGTAAGTCTGCATAAAGCAATACACTTGCAGTACGGTCAACTTTACTTACAGTAAAGTTAACCTACTGCATTGTATGTAATACCATTGCAATACTATTCCAACACTTCTACATTTAATAAAGGTCTAATAAATTGAGTTACCGACGATAGTGAACTAATTCTCCAGCTCATCTTTACTAATAAAGGTAATTAATAAGCCGATCTGTAACGATGAGTCGATATTATTTATAAAAGACATATTCATAAAAATTATTAATCTAGCTTTCGAAAAATCGATCGGAATTATATTAATTCCCTAATTTAGGTTCCGTATCTACCACTTAAGCCTCTTATTTAGCCGGTTAAAATCGTTATCTATTAAATACTATACTTGAATCGTAATAGATAGGTCGTAAAAAGCTTCTGGTTAGTATAAAGTAACAATATAACTGCCATGAACACGTTAATTTAGGTACCATTAAGCTTTATCTACGTTAATTTTGTTAATTGTAGTTAATTTACCGTTTCATTCCTTTCAACCAAAGTTAAACCCCGTATTAATATTAAATATACGGATTAAATATCCTCCAAAGTCAAATTAATTACCCTTAGTTAATGTTATAACTGGTTTATAATTTCAAAACTCAAAATCCTTAATCGCTTATTATTTTAATACCATAAATGCAATCATTCCAACGAAAGAGGTATCGTTAATTTTTATACCTATTAGGTCAAAATTCTTTTCTTACGTTATTAGAAGGTACCAATCGTATATTAAAGACTTCATACATGGCCATGACTTGAAGTACGATTAATATATCAAAAACCAATGAATACCTGTTTTAGCTAATCTGTACAATAGCTTAATATATCACATTACCGTTCCCGGAGGGTTTATAACACGTAATTCCTGTAATAACTTTAATAAAACAATTCGTTGTTATGACCCAAGTACGTTGGCGGGTCAGGAAACTAGCCAGCATGCAGCTAAGCTACCAAGAGCCTGAAGTCCAACACATCAGGCGGGGAACATCTCTTTGTCAGCACCAGACTAGGCAACCCTCCAGGGTTAGGGTTATCTAGATCACAAGTGCTCACTGAGCCTCAGTGAGCACCAATGAGCCTTAGTGAGCACCGGTGAGCTTCAGTACTGAAGATGGTATGAAGGCTATAGGATATAAAGATACGGTCAGCACCACATAGATAGTATTTCTTTCATAGCTCTTCAGTTGTCAATCTAAGTATTTAGTCTCAGTATATTCTAAATAGCCTTACAGCTTTTAATCATTACTTGTACGGTTGCGATATTGTTCACTTAGTACCTCTGCTACCTTCTTGCTAACATAAACCCTCTGACACCTTCTATATACTCACGGGTATTTAGTGTGATCATTACATCCGTTACAAGTTAGTTGTCTATTATATGAATACTTATATTATATTTTGGCTATAACATATAAACTTAACTTTAATTTTCATCAGTAAACTTACTATTATAATGACAACCAAACTCTAATTTATTTCTAACATCGTTCATAATTACATATAAATACAATCTTCAACTTTATCACTGTATTCTTAAGCGATTAAACGTCACTTTTTATACGACTGCTCTGTAATCTTACCCTTAACTTCGAAAATAATCCTCGATTTGAAAATCGTAATATTTGGGGTTGAAAATTTAAAATCAGCCTTCGATACGAATTATATAACTCCTTGAATTAATAGGTCATTAATCTCGACCTTATAGTTTTCTTTAAAATATTTGCTGAAAATCTTAATAATACATTATATTCGAAGCTTTGATACTAAGTTTTACTTATTCTTCTTTTCCCTACTTATCTAAATAATATTGTAAATACGGTCCAGTATATATTCCTTCTCTTTAATATTCCTCTTTTTCAGGGGTTGTCCGCGCCAATGACATTTCATAGGCTTATCAATAACGGGTAAAAAAGGCTTGTATTAGTTTGGTCGCTTAACTTAAAGGCCTTTATTATTAGTTACCCTTATTTAAGGCTTAACCTTGGTGGTTTGAAATGTTAAGAAACCATTAATAGTTTTAACAATTACTTTAAAGTTATTGATACTTACGGTTTTATATAAGCCCTTTTATTTACCAGCTTTCTCCATGCGAAGACTTTACTTTACAATTGAGAAAAAAATACGTAGATAATCTCAAATCCGTTTCTTATATTAAGGGTATCGTTAACTTGGTATCGTATCGATTTTTTCCGAAATTATTTTAATATTTTACCGTGGACTACAACTCGCTTTTCGGTACTTACTGATAACAGAAATTTATTCGTCAGGTATAAGTATTCTTTAAAAACCAATAACGTTAGAATTAGATCATTAAGGACTATAGTATCATTCAGGACTTTTAACGACATTGAAAGGCGTGCCTCCAGGTTTGTAAAACTTTTAATTTCTACTATAAAGATATTATACGCTTAGCGAAGTACTATGTATATCCTTTCAATCTTTTCAATGCTTTAGTAGGCTTTCATAGGCACCTGTTTGCATTAGATTCTTATTATTTTAATATCTACCTGAAACTTTGCCGCCGTGAAAGTGATGTTAGTATTGTAAATAACGAATTTAAGTGAGCCTAAGTACGTATTAATCCATAGAATCCTTAGTGATTTTTATGTATTTTTTTACCGATAAAGACTTTGAAAACTTTATCCCGTAAAAGGAGGTTGAAAGTTAATGACGTGTAAGACAAGATTTTAATTTAAATAAAATACATTAATAAAAACTTTATAGTTAAAATACATATTGTTTTTTAATATAAACTTGAATCTTTAGAGGGATCAGGTATATTTTTGGTAACGGTAATGAATATTTTAGACAGTTTTCAAAACAAAATATTCTATAGTCTTATATCCTACGGACTTTAGTGCTTTATATAACTTATTATCAGCTAAGTAGTTGAAATTCCGGTATGATTAATGTATTTTCAACTTTATTAGGTTTAATATCATTAACTTTAGACCTTAAAATAAAACTATAGATACTCCTATTTAAAAATAGAAGGAAACTTTTAGCGCTTTTTAACTAACTCATCAGCATTAAAGTTAACGTTAATGCTAAGAGTCTTTATATTCTTTAAGTAAAGAAGGAAAGAGGTAAAGAACTTGAAGATATGGAACTTGATCGATTTTATAATAGTTCAAATTACTGTTATCTTAAGTGAGGATAATTATTCGCTTATTTCAAAGTTAATTTTGGCTTTGTTGATATCATAACGATAAATTCCAATAACTGTGTTACTTTCCCTTCGCAAAGCCACATATTATGAATAGCCTTCTATTAAGTATCTTACTACCCTTATGTCTGGCATAATATTTTAAAACGTATAATCCGCATAACTATCGTGAAGGTTAAAGGTATATAATAGGTTAAGAGTTTAGTCAAGGAAAAGGTAAGAGTCTTCACCATTTAAGCGATATAAAAAGGCGTAGTCAGCTAATTACTAAGCCGCGTTAGGAGAGGTATTTTTATACTATTTGATTTACTTAAAGGTATCGTTACCATTAGTTATCTAGTCTTCTTCGAAATTTATGATATAATTTAAGTAGTCTTATTTGGAAGTAGTAAAAGTATTGTATGTAGTATATTACCTTTTTATTGTTATATTTAGCGGAGGGTTGATAAGTTAACTAATAGCTAGATTTAATACAAATATAATATCTTTTATTACTTTTACGGAGATATTTTTTACAATCGGTAGATCCGTTTAAATCTTGGCTTTATTAGCATTAGCGTGGGTATTACTTTTAGTCTAAGGCCGTTAGACTAGGTTTTAAGCTTTAAAAGCGCTTATAGCCATACTTACGGTCGACGTAGTTAACCACCATAAGATCTTCTTTATCCACGTCAAAAAAATTGTCAACTCAGGGGTATATACTAAGCGATTTTGGTATATACATTATTAAAATTGTAAGCGAAAAACGTAATTAGTTGAAAAAGCCTTCATAAATGACATTTGAGCGTTGTAAGGCGTATTTAAACTTGTTAACACTCGTAATGACTACCTATACCTGCTCGTGAAGTATAAATTCTCCAACGTAAGCCTTTCGTATTACCTAATAATATAATATCAGCTTATCAAACATCTAATTTAACATATCTATTAGTATTTACTCCTTTTTTTTTCGCTCTTTTCATAATTCACCTCGTAATAGACTAGTCACTATGGTATTACATAAGGTGAATATCGTACTTGATATAGCTTTTTATACTATCGTAAACTTTGTGAAAGATGAATACTCAAGTTAGGAATATTAGGTAATAATCCTTAATATACCTTATGAGAATTCCGAGGAGTAGTAAGTAAAAACCAGAAGAGAAAACCTCCATTTATTTACAAATGTTTGAAAAGGCACTATTTTCGTATCGAAAAGATTACAATACTTTTCGTCATATTTTTCTATATCGTTCTAGATTTTAGAGGAATCTGTAAAAAGCTTATCATTAATTTTTATCAACTTGACAGGTTTTAAGGAAAAGTTGCGATAATAATCCTCATCTTTATTAGTATTCCTTTATAATTTAAGTTATAGAGTCCTGGACCCACAATATTAAGTGTAATTGCCAGTCGCCTAAGCTAAAAGGTAAAGTCCTGTAGTAAGACTTGTGGTAAATTCGCGCATGTAAGTAAACCTGCTATAAAAAGGCTTTCAAGTGGTTTAGCGATTTTAATTAAAAGGCTAAGGGGTAATAGAGACCTCGAGATTTCAAAAGAGTTATCGATTTTATTTAATTACTGGTGGACGATACCAACGTTAATACATCTTATTGTATTAGTAGTTATTGCTTCGCGCGCTTTGCTACCATCAAGTACGTACTTCGCGTTATTACGTAAAGGTGTTAAATTATCAAGAAAACCAATAGATTCCTTATTATTAACGTATTCAAAGGCTTAACTTAACTAGAGATAAAGAAGAGGTCCCTTAAAACGTATAGAGGAATATTAAAGGTTTTTAATGTTTTTACTTTTTTGGGGGGGGGTTAAGGATTAGGATCTTAAGAGTAGTCTTTTCGTTCAATCAATTTAAAAAAGGTTTCGATTAGACTTAATAGGGTCTTTTTTAGGATGTAGATACTACGGTAATTAACTTCATTTTTTAACTTGGTCTTAACCATATGCTAAATCATCTTCTATATGTTAAAAATCCAATGATTAAAAACCTTACGGAAATTTTGAAAGGCGCGAGCGCCGCAATTGTAGTTGTTACCAAGATTCGCGTTAAAGATATACTAGCTAACGTAATTGATCAGATAAGCTTTAGTCGAAATCTTTAAACATTCGTAATCTAGAGTTATTTATCTTAATAGTTGGTGAAAATAATTTCGAAAGCCTTAACTGATTTTATGTATTTTTAATTGGGTATTATCTTGACGTTTTGGCTTATATAAGACTTGTTGGATGAGAGACTTAGTAATTTGAGCGCGTAGGGATTTGGTGTTTTAACGTAAAGTTACGTGAGAACTTAGCGGCTTGGCATTAAATCGCGCGACGTAGTTTTTTTTTTTTTTTTGCGCGTTTAAGTATTTTTTGCGTTTTCGTTTAAAACAGCCATCTTAACGATTAAATTGGCGTAGGAGAAGATAAAAGAGTGGAGTAAGGATAAAGATTTGATATAGGAATTAAAAGTAAATGTGGTTTATTATTATTAGTAGAGGTCAAAGGATAAAGGTTATAAGCCGTAAGACTTATTCTTTTTTATAATAATAATATCTGCAGTAATACTAACTTAATCATTTGCTAATTTGTTGTTTAAAACTTTTAGCAGTTACTTTTAATACTTTTCAAAAAGATTTATAAAGATTTCTTAGTGTTTTCAATAGCGATACCATCGTTACCTTTAAGCTGCCGTCAAAACCGACGTAGCTTAAAAGTCTTTTTTACTTACTGCCGTGAAAACCGATGCAATAGTAAAAGCCTTTCGCAAAAATCTTTCCTCTATTTTAGTTTTTTACAAAGCGTAACCGGAAAATAGCTTCTTTTTTTACTTAGCTTATCTATGCTTAACCTAATAAATACTAATCATTATTAGTAGGACTTTAGACATTATAACGTAGTCGATTCGATTAGTCGAAGTAACAGTAGTATTACGTGGTCAAGTGGTAGATGTTTTGTTTTAGGGTTGGCAGACTGCTAGCCGGTCTGCACAGTAATTTGTATGACCAGTTGCTTGGCCCGTGCCCTAGTGTGAAGTGGGCGCATATTGTACTTGATTTGCAGCCAATACAGTAGGCCCACAAACAATACACTCAACTTGCAGCCAGTAAAGTCAACTTTACTGTAAGTAAAGTTGACCAACTGCACTGCAATTGCTACTATTCCAACACATATATTAAAAGAAAAAAAGAAAAAAAATAGACGCGTCATAGTTGGTAAACGAACTCGCTCCATTATCTGTGTGCACGCCTCTAGTCCCATCAGAAGCTAGGCCATGCGGTCGATGGTGGCTTTCTTGTTTTGATGGTGCAACCTGCAGAGGAATACGACACTTTTGGCACCTGGAGCTTGTAAAACATAGACCGGAGTGCAATGGGCTCCTCCGAGGCGGTAGGTTCCCAGCTGGCTATGTATCACACATACAAGGTTACAAGTTGATGCTAAGATGCTCGAACCCCTTCGCAAGCACCTCCTCCCCACCCGCCATCTCAATCTCCAGCTCTATGTCGGGCTGCATCTCGCGGTACAGGATGTGCTTCTCACTCGCCATCTTGCAGTTGTAGGCGGCCTCCTCCTCACCAATCACATGCTTCTCCAGCCGCCCACCAGCACACGCCGCCTCGACCTGCAGCTGGACCGCGCAGCTCCGTTCCATTAGGCCGAAGAGGAAGCCGGCCTCATCCACCGTGTGGCCCACGCTGAGCAGGCCGTGGTTCTGCAGGACGACGGCCTTGTGGCGCGCGCCCAGCGCGGCCGCGATGCGCGCGCCCTCCGCCGCCGCCAGCACGACGCCGCCGTACGCCGCGTAGACGGCGTGGCACGCGTGCAGCGTGCACGCGTCCTGCGTGAGCATCTCGAGCGGCCGCCCGAACACGCTCCACGCGCGCCCGGCCGGCGTGTGCGCGTGGCACACGGCGCGCGCGTCCGCGCGCCGCCCGTGCACGGCCGCGTGGATCAGCACGCCCGCGCGGTTGACCGTCACCCCGCCGCCGCCGCGCCCGCGCCCGCCCACGATGCGCCCGCCCGCGCCCAGGTCCAGCGCCACCATGTCGCCCGCCGACAGCGTGCCGAAGTGGCGCGACAGCGGGTTCATCCACACCAGCTGCGGGAACTCGGGGTCGCGCACCGAGATGTGGCCGGACTGGCCTTCGGTGAAGCCCATGCGCGCCCAGTGCCGGAACACGGCCGCCATGTGGGTGAGGATGTGGCGCCGCTCGGCGGTGTACGAGGGGAACGTGGGGATGCCTGTGGAATGGTCAGTGTGTTGTGTTGGCCTGGCTGGGTTGGAGCCAATCGTGTGGGGAAGGAACTAGGACGGACCAGGCAAGACATCTCCATGTGAGATGGCCTCCAGTGGCGTGACCTCGCCCTGACCCCCCTCACCCTTCTCTGGAGCCTGCGACTTGATGATAGCCGAAGGGCCAACCTCCGGCAGGGTCATGGTCTCTGTGGTCGCTGTGGTCGCTGCCGGTGTCATCCTCACTTCGATCAGACTTCGCAAACAATAACGCAGCGTTAGCTAGTGTGAGAGAGGCTGCAAAACACGTCCACTCGGATGGCTGATATGATTCTTTGGGGCGGATCGGGGAGCATCGGGTATCTGTGTGAAGGCGAAAGGACTGGAGGGTTTGCAACTGCGTCTTTGATGATTGCCGCCCCAAGGCCGATAAAACCCCGGGCCGGAGTCGGAGACCGGGCCGGTTTCTTAATCTCCCATACGATATTAGTCGCTTGTCCATTGATCTAGGTGCTTACTGGTACTCAGGTTTAAAGCTGCGTTGACCAAAGCTCAAATACTTTATTAAAAAGCTGGACTTAATATTACAGTCATGCGAGATATGATATTTTTAGTGGTTATCTACAGGAAAACAATATGTGTGTTATTGCAAAAGTTCTTAATCTCGATGGTATGTCAGCAAGGTCGCCGTGTAAACTAATACGACAGGCCAAATATAGAACAATTGATCAATTTTACGTTTTATAAACCGCGTAACAACATCTAGTTGCGCACAGCGTCACTAGGTAGAAACAGATATTTCGATAACAATCATTTTTGTTTTACCCATTTTTAAAACTTGAATTACCCAATAATATAACTAATTTTCTAAATATCAAACTACAAAAATCATATATACTATATGATTGTTATCAACCTATACAACCTTAATTTGCTATAAGTAGCTGTGTATATGATTATATATCATAATATTATTAATACTTCTAAGTTAATCGTTAATAACAATAAAAAAATTAATAATTACTATATATATATATATATAATTCGATATAATAGCTTAGTATACATATAATTTATATATTGGAAAAATACCTAATATTGCAAGTAATAACCATTATTATACCTAAGAATAAATTTTTATATCTAAATACAATATATTGTTGTTGTTTGTGAAAAAACAATATTTTCAACCTTTTTTATATCGCCCTTAAAATATACTCATATATATATATATATATATATATATGTGTGTGTGTGTGTGTATGTGTGTGTGTATGTGTGTTAGAATAGCAATAAATTTCTGTATACGTAAGTCAACTATTATGACTATAAGTTGACTATATAGTCTGCAAGTTAATTGCAGGGTATGCCCAATTCAATGTTGGGTATGAGTCCAGCAGTAGCTCAAATAGATTTGTATGCAGACTGGCTAGCAGTCTGTTAAACTAAGAAGTAACCACATGACCACTTTCAATATAATATACTAGTTACTTTAACCACGATTCGATTCAACTATGTTGCAATGATAAAGGCTTACTAACACTCATTAGTGCTTATTATGTTAAGCAAGGATAAGTTAGGTAAGAGAAGAAGCCACTTTCTAGTTATTATGCTTTGTTTAGGCAAGGTAAAGGAAAGATTCTTGAAAAATGCTTTTACAAAATTATGTTAGTTTTCACGACAGTAAATAGAAAGAGTTTGTGAATTACATTAGTTCTTGTAGTAATTCAGAAGTAGTGACCTTATTGCCAAACAATCGATATTTCTTTATTAATTTTGGAATAGCAGTCAAGTGCAGTACAGTCAAGTCAAATTTACTTGCAGTAAAATTGATTGTACGTATTGCAAATTGACTGCAGTTTGTGGGATTGCACTGCAAGTGTAGTGCAGTAGGTGCCCACTTCACAGTGGGGCACGGGCCAAAGCGTTTGGCCATACAAATTGGTGTGCAGACCGGCTAGCGAGCGGTCTGCCAAACTTAGAACTTACACACATCAATCAACAATATCAGTGCAACACCAGTTACTTCGACTACAGTGATTCGAATCGACTACGTTGCAACGTCTAAGGCCTACCAACAATTAAACACATTTTGAAAAATAAATATTGAGATTAACTGCCAAAAGTCTAAAGTTTTTAAAAGTTTTTTATTGTCAATCCTTGGGTTAAAAAGCGACTACTAAAGTTACTAAATTACTAAAGTTTAACAGTGAAATCGCTAGGACTATTACTATAAATCGAAAATAGCAAACCATTAAGGTCTACGACCCTTTCAATAATAAAAAACAACCTGAGCGACAAATGAATAACGTATAAACTACCATTATATACTAATCTCTCTTTCCATAACAATATATTTAATGAAGTAACTACACTATTAAGATGACTATCAAAACGCGAAGATCAACATCATTATTAACTTTGTCAGAAAGAAAGTAATTAAAGTCTTTGGAACCATATTAGTGAAGCATTTCGATAATAAAATTTTCTTTATAAATGCTAACGAAACTGTTGTATTAAAGTATTTGATTAAGGAAATCAGCCGATTAATCTCCAATTTAGACCTAACAGAAGTAAATTAGAGACTATTATTTTCGATGAATTTTACGAATAGTTTAACGAATAGACCATAGATATATGGAAAAAGTCAAATAAATAGATCAGGATTATGTTCAAGATTAAATTATATAACCACGGAATCAAACTCCTAATAAATAAAGGAAAGAAAGGTAATTTAGTAAACATACTATACGAAGGCGCCACGGATTAAAACTATTAATGGATACGTAAAAAAACATATAATGGTATTGTAGGCAAAAATATCCTTAACGTCTTCTAAACGTTTGTAAGGTTTTATTTAAGATTGAACCTAAACGGAGTTTTGAAAACCCCTAATCTAAGTATCTTAATACGTTACAATTATTAGCTACAATAAAGACTTAAATGATTTAGATGTAAGAAACCCTTAAACTCATTGGTTGATTAAGTAAAAAAATCACTAAAAAGGCTCCTATCACTAATATAACTATTATAAGGATTATAGAAATCCTTAAAAAGTTTTCTTACACCTTTCCTAAAACATTTAGTTTTAGTTAGTTTGCTAGTAACTTGAACTATACGAAAGAAGCAGCTTTACATACGAATCTACAATAGGTATGACCATTGGCTTTTTCCCTTTAAACTTTATTAAAGGTCACTACCTTACCTATTAATATTAATACTGTTAGAATAGTATTGCATGCAGTGCAATAGGTCAACTTTATTTATAGTAAAGTTGACTATACTGCAAGTGTATTGCTTTGTGTAGACTTACCACATTAGGTGTAAGTTGAGTATAGTACACTGCACTTCACTCTAGGGCACGGACCAATCAATTTGCCATACAAATTACTGTGCAGACTGGCTAGCGGTCTGCCAAACCTAAAACAATACATCTACTACTTGACCAATGCAATACTACTGTTACTTCGACCACGATTCGAATCGATAATGTTGCAACGATCTAAAGACTTGCCAACACTAGTCAGTGCTTATTAGGTTAAGCACAGATTAGCTAAGTAAAAGAAGAAGCTACTTTCTGGTTACGCTCTACGTTAAAAACGGCGGCTAAGGTAAAGGAAAGATTTTTGAAAAGAGCCTCTACTGTTGCATCGGTTTTCACAGCAGTAAGTAGAGAATACTTCTAAGCTGCGTCGGTTTTTACGGTAGCTTAGAGATAGTAACGGTATCGCTATCGAAAATACCAAGAAATCTTCATTAATCCTTTTTAAAGATGTTAGAATTAACTATCAAAAGTTTCAAAGTTCGGCAAGTTGGCAAACGGTTAAGTCAGTACTTCTATGGGTGCTACTACTGTAAGAAAAACAATCAAGTCCCACGGCCAAACAACTACAACAAATAACATTCTCCCTTTACCATCAACAACAACTTTCGACCTTAATCTCTATATCAAACCTTTGCCCCTATTTCAGTTTTTTCACTCTCCTATGCCACTTTAATCGTCAAGTTCGCTGTTTCGAGCGAAAACACCAAGTCACGCTAAAAAAACCACGTTGCGCAATTAAATACCAAGAATTGTCAAGTCGTGCTGATAAAGTCAGGTCGTGCAATCAAACGCTAAATCGCCAAGTTTTCACGCGACTTTACACCAAAACACTAAGTCTCTACACCCAAATATTACCAAGTCTATCAAATTATGCGTCCTACACGTCTTTTATAAACCAAACCATCAAGATGGCTTCAAGTCAGTTATTTATGGAGAAAGTTAAAGCCTTCGGATTAATTTTTACTAAGTATTATAACAACGACTTTTGGGGATACGCTGTCGATAAAGAATTAATCGCAAAGCACCTAACTAACTTCGTCGGCTATTTTATCCTAAAACACAACAGCGGTAAAGACTCTAACCGCGCTTTCCGTAAATATCGCAAATGCTTTAACAATTAAACTATTGGAATATAAAAGGCAATTTAAAAGACTGTTAAATCCAAATTAAAAGTTAATATTAAACTATAAGTGATTTAAATGTCAAAGAGAAGCTTTACTAGGCTAGCTAAAACTTTTTTTAAGTTGGCACAGCTTAAAAAATTATCATTAAAGCCCACAGACTAAAGAAAAAGATATTAAGAAACTTTACTGCCTCTATACGCGATTTAAAGAGCCTCCCCTTTACATTTAATTAAGCTAAGCCTCCTTACGAGCTAAAGATAAGAAATCTATTAACCTACTCGGTAGTTTAATGTTTTTACTTAATAGCACGGAGTACACCTTTAGCGGAGGTAACATACATGAAGCAAAGGCTGCTAATGCAGCCAAAGGTATTAAAGTCGAAGTTTTACACCAGTTAATCAAACAAGATCGTTAAGCGTTTCAAAGTCGTTAGAAATTATCTCCCTCTTAATATTTTACTTAAAACCGTTAAATTCCTTAAGCCCATTTCCTATTTAAGTTTGCCTACGCGTGAAAGCCTACTACAGGTCCTATTATAGGACTTTACCCCTCGGGATAAGCGACTGGTAATTACCTTTAACACTGTACCTTGGAGGCTCTAAGGTTTAAACTGTCAGTAAACACTATTTAAGGCTGGGATAACTATTGCGACCTTCCTCTAAGACCTGTCAAAATATTTAATATTTATTACAAGATATTCACGGATTTCAACAAGATTCAAAACGACGCAAAGAAATATAACGGAAAGCTCTATAACATTTTCGATACCAAAATAATGCCTTTCCTAAATATTTACAAGTAAATAAAAGTTTCTCCTACAGGTTTTTACTTACTATTCCCCGTAATCTTTATAAGATACATCGGGGACTACTACCTAACCTTCTTTACTGAAATTACAAAATTTCGCGAAATTTATGATAACATAAAAAGCTATTTCGAATACGAAATCGACCTTACATAATAATATACGAACTAGTTTATTATGCGATAAATTATAATAATAGCAAAAAAAACAGGAGGAAATACTAAGAAACGTCCTTAATTAGATGTTTAACAAGTTAATTTTACGCTGAAAAGCAATAAGGAAAACCCACGTACGCGAAATTACACTTCGTGAATAGGTACAGATAATAGTTACGAGTGTTAGCGAGTTCGAATACACTCTATAGCGCCCAGATATCACCTGCGAAAGATTCTTTAGCTAGTTGCGTTCCTCGCTTACTACTGTAATAGCGCGTATAACAAATTCGCTTGGTATGTACCCTTAAGCTAATAACTTCCCTAATGTGGAGGAAGAAAACCTTACGGTAATTAACTACGTCGACCGTAAGTATAGTTACGGGCGCCTATAATGCCTAAGGTCTGGCCTACTGGCTAAAAACTAGAGGTAATAGCCATGATAATACCAATGAAGCCAAGATTTAAGCGAACCTATTAATCATAAACATTATCGTCGTAATAATGGCAAGAGATATTAGATCTGTAGTAAGTTTGTCTACTGGTTAACTCGGTACCCCCCCGTTAAGCGTAACAACAAAAAGGCAATATATCACACCTAATACCCTATTACTTTTAAACAGGATTATTTAAATCAAATCGCAAACTTAGAAGGCAACAAGCTAATTAACGGTGTCAATATCGTTAAGTAAATCAAGTAACACGAAAATAATACTCCTAATGCAGCCTAATAACTAGCCGACTACGCTTTTCTATACTGTTTAGGTAATAAAAACCCTTATCTTTACCCTAATTAAGCCCCTAACCCTTTACACACTTTTAATCTTCGCGATTGTTACGCGAACTACACTTTTTAATATATTGTGCCAAACACGAGGGCAGTAAGGTACTTAATAAAAGGCTATTCGAAATACGTGGCATTACAGAGGAAAAGCACTATAACTACTAAGATCAATCGGTACGATGCTAATAAAGCTAAATTTGTCTTTAGCTTAGGCGAAGAACTAGTATTACTAGGGATAACAGTAATTTAAACTGTTATAAAAGCAATTAACTTTTATATCTTCAAGTCTTCTACCCAGTTTTTACTTTATTTGGAAAATGAAAAGACTTTCGGCATTAACGTAGACGTTAACGTAGATAAACTAGTTAAAAATAGCTCAAGATTTTCCTTCGCCTTTAAATAAGAGCACTTATAGTTTTATCTTTAAGGACTGAAAGTAATATTGTAAAGCTTAACGGAGCCGGAAATACGCTAACTACACCAATACTTTAAATTTTTAGTCATGAACAGGCCATATAAAGTCCTAAAGTCTATAGAACATAAAGATATGGAATATTTTGCCTTAAAAGCTATTGAAAGACTTTATTACTACTGTTGAATATATACATAAGCCCCCCGGAAATTGAAATTTAAACTAAAAAACTATAAAAACTTTAATTGTAAGATTTTTACCGATGTATTTTACTTAAATAATAAGTATATTCTTTATTTCGTTGATTTTATAACCTTTCCCCACATAGTTAAGTTTTTCAAGTCCTTTTTGACAAAAGATATGTGGAAACCGTTAAGAATACTATAGATTAATACGTACCTGGGCCCACTCAACATCGTCGTTTACGATACTGGTACTAACTTTATGGCGGCGAAGTTTTAAAAAAATGTTAAGATAATAGGTATCTAGTATAAATAGGTACCTATAAAAGCCCACTAAAGTATTAAAAAGGTTAAAAGGGTATACACCTTATTTTTCCGAACGTATAATATATTTATATTAGAAATCAAAAGCTTTATGGATTTTGAGGTACGCTTATAAATAACAGTAAAAGGAATAAACGGTATTATAAGCCCCAATAGATTAGTGCTAACTTTATTAGTTTTTAAAGCGTACCTACGACTAACGAGTAAATCTCCACCTTCGGCAAGTATTTAAAAACGTGCTAAGGCCCATAGAAAAGCTTTAAAGAAACAACGAAAAGAATTGGCACGCCGCTAAGTTAATAACGACCTTAACACCAGGAATAGCTTTATAACAATCAATTTATTTACTTTACTATTACAAAGTAAAGTTCTTATATGGTAAAATCCGGGAAACTAAGAGGACCCATATAAAATATTAAGTATTGCTAACTCTAAAGTAGTTGTTAAAAGTATTAACGGTCTTATATCTTTCGAATTACATAGATTAAACCCTATATTAGGGTTACTTATGATAAAATCCCTTAAGTAAAGCGATCGAGTTAATATAAAACTCCTTTACTCGTTATTAATAAGTTGATGAAACGTTGCCTATGCGGACAACCCTTGAAGAAAAGAAACGTTAAAGAGAAGAAATACACACTGAGCTATATCTATAATAATACTTAGGTAAATAGAAAAGAGAAGGATAATAAAGACTTGGTATTAAAACTCCGAGCGTAAGGAATTATCAAAACCTTCGGCAAAGCATTTAAGGAAAGCGGCAAGGTCGAAATTAACAGCTTACTAACTTAAAGGGTTGTACAATTCGTGTCGAAACCCGATTTAAACCTCTAAAACCCAAACGTTACGATTTTTAAGTTGAGGATTATTTACAAGGTTAAAGGCAAAACCATGAGGCGGTTGTACAAAAAGTTACGTTTAATCTCTTAAAAATACGACGAGAAAGGAAAATACTAGATCCTTACGTAATTACAAACAATTTGAAAGATTAACTAACGTTTGATAGTAGCTTTAGCATTAAGTTTACTAGCTAGAACTAAAGGCAAATTTACGTTTAATAGCGGTAATATAACGAAAGCCTATACGTCGTTAGTAATGGATTTGTAACGGATCATATTATTAAAACTATTATAGGAGATCCATTTGATTTACCCTTTAAGCACATTAATACAATATATTGAACCAATATACTAATTAATTAAAATAGATGTCCATTAATCCCTAACCTACTAGTCTCACTTTAAATTACGGCTAGCGATAAAGTCTTTAATATAAGACCCGTACTTATTAGTAACGTGAAAGAAAAACTTCGGTGTAATAGGTATACAAATTAACAATACCTTTTTCGTCGGAACGACTAACTTTATAACACTGAAATAGCAGGTGATTAAGGATTCCAAGTTTTGGAATTATAAGCTAGTAACGACGTTAACGGAAAATAGTTAACTTAACTTTAACAAATCGTCAATCTGTATATTTGGTATTAATACCGGCTTTAATTTTTGCCAACAGTGCTAAGGTGTTATTTTAGGTACAATTAACAAGACTAATATGGCTAAAGCCCAACGCTACCTTAAATAATATACCTGTGGTAGTTATATCGCCACCTTATGTTAGCTGGAGGCATTATTCGACCTATTAATTACCATATAAGTACAAAAACCAACGAATATTGACTTTAATCGGCTAAATAAAAGGCTTAAGTAATAGATACGAAACTTGAACTGCGGGATTAATATAATCCTAATCGACCTATTAATGGCCAAATTAATGATCTTTACGAACGGGTCATTTATAAACAATATCGATTTATCTTTATAAATCGACTTTCTAATAAGATTCGTTAATAAAGATAAATGAGAAAACCAATTTAGTATTATCGATAGCTTAATCCACTAAATCTTTATCAAGTAACAAAGGATTACACAAAGAGTATTAGTTTCGGAGGTCTACGGTATAATAGAAGACTTTAACGTAAGTATATTATTATAAGAAACCCTTTACCTTATTACTAGGCAAGTAAAGATTCCTCTTGTTCTGGTGGTAATATATACCGACTCGAAAAGCCTTTTTGAATACCTTTTGAAATTCGGAACCACTAGGGAAAAACGCCTAATGATCGACGTAATTGCACTTTTTAAAGCCTATGAAAGGAGGGAAATTAATGAATTCCGGTGGATTAACGGCAAAGAAAGTTCCGAAAATGCTATAACAAAGGCAACACCAAACAAAACCCTGGAAAAATTTGTAGATAACAATAGGCTAACCATGCGCATCGAGGGCTACGTTAATAAGCCGCTTGGAAAGCAAGGATTACGTGATGTCAGATAGGGATATATTAACAGATTAGAATACTACCAGGAAATTAATGATATAGATCTATTTAATTGACACGAATAAAATAAAAGCCTATAAAGGTTTGTAACGAAAGAACTTTGTGTAAAAGTTAATAAACTCGGACCTCGTGGCAATAGAGAAATTATGGTCAATTTGCATATAACTGGGTGTAATTTAATGTGAAAGTCAATTGGAATTAATAGGGGTCTGGCTAGTTGACGAGGAGGTAATTCAGTGGTAACTGGAAAAGATTGATTAGCCACATTGGCGTGCGCGCACAAATGAAAAAGCCGCTAGTATTGGAATAGTATTTAATAAAGTGCAATAGGTCAACTTTACTTACAGTAAAGTTGACTGTACTGAAAATGAATTGCTTTGTGTGGACTTACTACATTGGATATAAGTCGAATGCAATACGCTGCACTTCACTCTACGGCACGGGATAAGCAATTAGCTATACAAATTACTGTGCAGACCGGCTAGCGGTCTGCCAAACCTAAAACAATACATCCACCACTTAACCAATGCAATATTACTGTTACTTCAACTACGATTTGAATTGACAAAGTTGCAACGATCTAAAGACCTGCCAACCAATACCAATATTAGTACCCTTAACTAAGAAATCAAGAGGAGCTTTATAACTAGTACAATACTTTTCCTCTTGGAAAATTCATTATAACAAATACGGATTATTTAACGATTACAGATTTCGTAAAGATTGAAATTCATATGTAAAAGTATAACGGTAGACTATGTAATCGCTTAAGGATTGAATTACAACTATTTTCCAATATTTTCCGTCAAATAATGATTAAATTACGAGGTTCCACATATTACTTGTTAATATTCTTACTGCTTGAGTCAATAATTATTAACTTTATCAACTGACGAATTATTCATTATTCCGGGAAATTTACGATGATTTTAAAGATCACTTTAAGTATAATGTTAATATTCTCTAGTATTACATAGACTAAAATATCATCAAGTGGTTTTATAAAGTAGAATATAAAAAAGAGTCGGAAACGAATATATACCTCTTAATAAAATTCTAAATAAGCTAATATTTAACTAATAAATAATGCAGAGTCTAGGAACAAGAAAAGATATACCCCGTCAGTAACTCCACTAAGTTGTTAAAAGCTATAATGACTTTAAATACGTCTTATAGTACCTTAACTCCACTGATGAAAACCTTTTTAACTAAGTACATTCCTTACTAAAGATTATAATAATATGAGTACTAAGTTCGGCTGGTATATACCCTAAAGTTTACGACTTTAACGAAGACAATAAAGACTCTATATACTCCTATTATATCGACCGTAAATACAGTAGACACAGGTTATTCCTTTAGTAAAAAACTTTAGATAAGAAGTTCAAACGGCAAAGTACGTAAGAAGGACGATGCTTCAGCTTAAGATTAAGTTGTATCTATGAATTTACTCAAAATAACGTCAAAAGGTTCTAGATTTGAAGTAAATAAGGTTATTAGTTAATATGTTTAACTTCTGCCTCAAGATAATCGAAATAGGTGATATCTCACATTTAATATCCTTTTACTTTTGATGAGGAATAAATTAAACGCATTGTAAACTTTGAAATTACGGAGAAATAATTAGAAAAAAATTGAGATTATTAGTTGGTATAAAAACATTAGAATTAGCTTTGAAGTAATATAATAACTAGCTGAAAATGCCTTTTAATATTATCTAACATATGAAAACCTCTATTATTGTTATAATGATAACGATTTCGGACCTTAGTATTTGTTTACCATTTGCAATCGTTACTCGAAGTGTATCTTTTAAAGTATTATGTCGAATACCGGGGTAGCGAAATATATAAGAAAAGGTTATTCGTAGTATTTCATATTCAGAAGGGATAAAAATACCATCACATAATTTAATTATACGGACGCCGGTAAGGCCAGATTTGAATTAGGCTTTAAAAAGAATTTTCTTTACTTGGTTCGACGATTGTATCCATAGTTGTTAAACCTGTTGTTTCTTTTTTTAAAACTCTTATACCTTTCCTTTTTTACTTGAAAGACATCCAAAATCTCGGCGTTAAAGTTGATATTCAAACAAACTAACTGATTAAGGGTAACGATTCAAGGTTTTTATTCAATTTGAAATAAAAATATTTGTGGTTGTATTTTCAGAGACCGGAGGTAATGGTATTGAATTTGACAGAGTAGAAAATTCTTTAATTACACCCATGATTTCATTACCTAGTAATAGATAAGTTGTATAAAGTCTTAAAAGTAACCGGATAAAAATATTTGGACTTGTTAATATTAGAAATAAAAAAGAGGTTTTGCTATTATTGTTGAATAAATTTCCCGATTTCCTTCAAGTTCAAATTCATGTTATTAAAATTTCAATTTTGAAGTTTTCGTTACCGTATTTTACATAGACTTCAAGTTAATATTTAACTTCATTAACTTCTTAGCGACTTTCCACAACACTAAGTTCGTTAAGATTATTACGGGAAAAGAAACATGGAAGTCGTTCCTTATGCTATAAATTAATACGTACGTGGGATCTCTAAACTTACGAATTAAAAATATTAATACTAAGTTAATTAAAACTAAAGTTTTGAATGAATATTAAATTTATAAGTATTCAGTATAAATAAGTTTGTATTAAGCCTATTTGAGTAAAGGTAAGGCTTAAAGATAATATACGCTTTCACATAAAGCTTAATATATTCTTGCATTGAAGATTGGCAATCTCACAAGCTTGGACATAATATTGAAAATAGTAGTTAAAGGACTTAAAGATACTATTAATCCTAACGATTCAATACCATATATGTAGCAAAGTCTCCAAGAAATTGAAAAAGTAATCTGTAAGCCGCTAAATTATAATGTTTATTATATCAGGCATGAACCGTCGATAATGAATATATTTTTTTATGTTTTTACAGTAAAATTATCATATAAAGAGAATTAGGGAGATAATTTGGACCTTATAGAAACCCAAATATAGTTAACCTAAATATAGTGTTTAAAACCATTAACTGTATTACAACTTATCATATTATGCGGATTATATAAAGCAAAAACCCTGTAAAATCTATAAATATCCTCAATCCAAAAGATTGAATTGACACGATTTTTTCTAGTCGTTTGTTATTAAGTTGATGGAAAGACGATCGTGTTAAAAACCACTAAAAATATATTTATTGAAGGGGAGAATATAGATGAGAACTACAAGCTTAGGAAAATGTATATTATGGCCTGCGTAATGCAAGGAGAAAATTTTGATTGAGAATTGGTTCAAGTTGAATGTTAAACAGTTTAAATTTATTTCAATCGTGAAAGCTATCAATTTAAGGGTATATACCTACTAAATTTATATATATATAATTATAGTCATAAGAAATGATCGCCACTAGCTCAAAAAAACCTTTATATATAGTGTCAAGGCATTGTAGAGCGTATTCAAACTCACTAACACCCGTAATAACTACTCGTACCTTCTTGCAAAGTGTGGTCTCGCCAACATATTCTTTCCCTATTATTTACTAATACAACATCAATTTTTTAAGCATCTATTTAAGGAAATTTATTAATATTTACTCATTTTTTCTTTGTTATTATCATCATTCACCTCTTTGTTGATTAATCTATATAATTTCATGCAAGGTAGATATTGTACTCAAGGTAACTCTTCATTCTGTCATAGATTTTATAGAAAGTATGTGCTTTAATATAAAAGGTCAGGTAGTAATCCCTAGCGTTACCTGTGAAAATTTTTGGGAATAGTAAGTGAAAATCTAAAATTTAAACTTCTTTCCACTTATAAATATTTTTTTTAAAAAACGGCTTTATCTTCATATTGAAAAAATTGTAAGGGTTTTTGTTATGATTTTTTATATAATTCTAAATTTTGGGGAAGTAGTTGAAAAGTTTATAATTAATATTAATTATTTTAAGTAGCCCGGAGAGTAGGATACAATAATCGTCCTAGGTGTCAATGGTATTTTTTATAATTAACTAAAGTTTTCGACTTTTAAAATCGCGATGATAAAGGCAGTTGCCAGTTATTAATTTGAATGGTAAATTCCTATGATAGGATTTATGGTAGTTTTACATATATAGACGTACCTACTATAGGAAATATGGCCTTCAAAAACCTAACGAGTTTGAGGGTTTTTTTTTTAAAAAAAAAAACTTGACGATCACGCTCAATTAACCGTTAATAATTCCAACGTTAATTCATATTTCCACGTTGACAGTTGCTGCTTTACGAGCTTTGATTCTACCGAATGCGTACTTTGTGATATTGTAGGAAAAAAGGAGAATTATACTCCTTACCAAATCAATGAATTCTTCGAATTATAATATAAAAACTTAACTTGAGTAAAAATTAGGGGCTAGTCCCCTAAAACATGTGTAATACCAATCGTCAACAATTATTTTTCTTCTATCCTTTCATTCTTTGATCAAAGGATTTTAAAAATTTCAATATATTTAAACCAAATCCAAAAAAATATATTACAAGTTTTCTTTCCTATATGGAATAAAAATACCGTAATAACGAAGGTTTATCTTCAACTTTCCTTGAACTATGTTTAAAGCTTCATTTTATATTTTCAATATCCAATATGTAAAGTATTCGCAAAAGGTTTGAAAAGAACTTATGTAACCAGATTAACTTCTTCAAAGTCAAAATTAAATATAAATTAACCAAAAAAGTTAATAGAGTACTCTTCCGTTTAATAGATGACAACATATTTCAATTAGAAGTTTTTTTCATAGCATTTAGTTAATATGATTTCAAGGTTTTTAATTACTTCGTTTCTGACAAGGTTGATGACGACATCGATCTTAACGTTTACGGTAACCTTCTTGATGGTTCAGGTAACAAGTTAACGTCAATTCAGGTGGGGTAGGGACTTGCTGATTTGGGAAGGAGGATTTGCCGATTTGGATGCAGTGTGACATAGTTGTTTGGAGTGACTTGGATGTTTGACACGACTTGGCTATTTGGCATAACTTGGTTATCTTTAGTGTTTTCGTTCGGAGTAACAACCTGATCATGTTTGCTAACTTGTGCAATGAACATTCTTGAAATATAAGGGAAGGAAAACATAATATAAAGAAAAATAACAATATAGAGAGTAACATTAAAAGTTGTTTATTAAAGTTTAAGGGGTTGTAAAACTGAACCGTTTTTCTAGTTGTAGTAATACTACTAATAATAATAGTAAATAATTAGCCTTTTGATAACTTTGATAACTTAATAATCTTAAAACTTTTAGCGGTCAATATCAACGATTTTCTTTCAAAACTGATTTAATAAAGATTTTTTAATGTTTTCTGTCGATTAACAATACCTTCGCCACTTCTAGGTACCTATAAACAGAAAACACACTTAGATGTCTTCCTTTTACTACCTATAAACAGCAAAAAAAAAAAAAAAAAAAAAAAAAATGCGGCCCTTCGTAAAAATCTTTCCTCTTCCCTAAAGTTAACTTAAAACGTAACAAGAAAGTAAATTCTTTTTCTACGTAGCTAATCTGTGCTTAACTTAATAATTACCAATCATTGTTAATAGGTTTTTCCTATTAATACGCCTTTAGATGTTACAAAGTTGTCGATTTAAATCGATTGAAGTAACATTAGTATTATATAGTTAAGTATTAGATGTAGTTTTTTAAGTTTAGCAACCCTCTAGCTGGTTTGCATACTCATTTTTTTTAAACCAATTGCTTGGTTCGTACCCTAGTCTGAAGTGGGCATATACTGCACTTAACTTACAGCCAACCAACAAATAATACAGTCAACTTACAGTTAATATAATCAACTTAATAATAATGGAGTTGACTTTACTGTACTGCAATTGACTGCTTTTCCAACAAAACACGCTAATAATTAAGGTATAATCATCAAATTATAACAAACAGTCACATCGCTTTATTTTCAAATCGTTAAATTCCTGCCCTTATCTAAATTAACGTGAATTTGACCACTAAAGCTTTAAAATAATAAATAATCAGGGGCGAAAAAAGGAAACCATAGCCTTCGAAACCCTGTTAATTAAATATCATGATGAGAACCTTTGGCATGAAGATATTAACGAAACCTCCACAGATAAATACCTAACTAATTTCGTTAGCTAATAAATTTTCGACTCGGATGCTGACAAAATATTTAGTTGTGGCATTCGCATCTTCTAAGACCTTCGTAAATTTCTTCAACCAATGGACCATGAACATGTAGAAAACAATTCAAAAAAAGGTTAAAACTGAGTGAAAAACAGAGGTTTGGAAGCGAAGGATCTTGATTTCAGAAAAAACTATAAACGGATTGATAAAAACCTTTTCGAATTGGAAAAATTGAAAGATTTCCTTCAAAATACTCAACTTTAAGATCCTCAACTTCGAAACCTACAAAGAAAAGGAAAAGGCATTTCTAACGACTACCAACGCCCTTACAAACATTTCAGGCAACCACCCCTTCATCCCCAAATAAGTCAAACTTTCAATTCTAGCAACGGCAACTTTTTATATTCTGATGATAAGAAACCTATTAATTTACTAAGTAATCTAACCCCTATATATAGAAGCGCGAAATTCGGGTTTTGAGGAAGATAAGCACGTAATATAGCTGTTGTTAATGCGATATACAGAATTAATATTCACGTTATCCAACGATTAGTTAAGGAAAATGTTTGCAACCGCCAAGATAATCCTCATAGTCTCCAACAAATAAGGTCGTGCGGGTTACAACTACGCAGAACCTAGATTAGCATTATTACTTCAAAGAAAACTAAGTTTACACGCAGAGACTCATTACAGGTTCTATTATAAAACTTCATCCGTTAATTTAAACCATTAATAACTACCATTATTAGTTAGATTATACAGGTCTAGAATTTGAGTGAACCAAAAAAATTACTATTAACGCTAGAGACAACTTTTGTAACCTACCTCCAAAACCGGTTAAAATATTTAACATTAACTGTAAACTCCTTGAAGATTTCACTATAATATAAAATAATGAAACATAGTATAACGTTAAACTTCAAAAATTAATTTAATAGATACTGTTCTTCAACAATTGCAAATGAATAAAGGTTTAAATTTTGGGTTCCCACCTACTATCTCTAAAGATACTTACGGGGAACGCCAAGTGCCAATATATAACCTTCCTAATCAAGGGACGCACTTTCTGCGAAATTTATAACGGGATGAAAAGTCATTTCAAACACAATATCTATTTTACCCAATTCTATTAAAGTTAGGCTATAACGCGTTAGAAGACGATAATAACGAAAAATAAAGAGGGGTCAATACCTATGTTATATCCTCAATAATTAATAATGAATAAGTTAAATATTCATTCAAAGAAAATAGGGAAGATATACGTTGGAAAAGCTATATTATGCAAATAGGTTCTCGTATTTATCCTAGGTCTTAACGAATTTAAATATGCGCTACAACGATAAAAAAACACCTATAAAGGTTTTTTTGAATGAATTTCAGTTCTCTTGTACAACTTCAATAATATATACTCAAAAATTATTCAATATTTTCCCACAAACCAATTATTTATGTTACTAGGATAATAAAAGGCTTTTGGTTATGCATTATATTAACTATCAATCAGTTAGGCTTAAATACCTAGAATCTGGTCATAAGCAACTAAATTAGACGTCATACTAGTAATAACCTCGTGTTTTAGGCTTAAACACATATGATAATCATGAAATATATAGTCGTAATAATAATGAAAATTGTTGAATTTATGGTAAATCTAGCATTTGATTAATTCGTTACCCCGTTATTAGCGTTGAAAACAGTAGGTAATGTATTCAATGTAATACCATATTATTTTTGAAAAAGAACTACTTAAATCCCATTTAAAATCACAAAAACAAAGATACATTATACGATAAAGATAACGCATTAAAACAAACTACGTAATATAAAGATAATAATTCTAAAGCAACCCAGTAATTAGCCGACTATAACTTCCTGTACCTCCTTACAGGTAAAAACCTTTTTCAATTTTTAACGGTTAAACTTCTAACTCTTTACAATTATTTAATCTTCGCGATTATTACGCGGAGTATATGTTTTGAGGAATCAAAACAAACATAAATGATAAAAAACATGTAACAAAAAGATATTTCCAATACATGTCTATAGAACGTAAAAATATTATCACTCTCTAAATCAATTATGAAGATGTCGGTAAGATCAAAATCGATATCGACCTACGTAAAAAACTATTGTTATTTAAATTAACGATTCTAAAAATAGTTATTAAACCAATTATCATCAACATAGTAAAAACACCTTCTATATTCCTCCTTTATTTGGAAAACATAAAGACCCCCAGCGTTAAATTTAATATTAAAATTCATAAAGTAATGAAAAAAATCCAAAGATTAACTCTTGCCTCCAAATGGAAACATTTGTAATTTCATATTCAAATATTGGAGGTAACGGTAATGAACTTAACAAAGTCGGAAATACGATAGTAACACCGGCGTTTCAATTACCCAATAGTCGACAAGCTATAAAAAATCCTAAAGCCGCAAGATATACAAGCATACAATATTCCGCATCAAAAGTTATTAAAAAGCTTTGCCACTATTGGCAAACCAACGCTTAAATATCCAAAAGCTCTAAATTTACTTTGAAGAATGATAAAAATTTCAATTGTGAGATTTTAGCTGACTTTCTACGTAAACAAAAAACCTGTTCTTTACGTTATCAACTTAGTAACTTTTTCTCACGACGTCAAATTCCTTGAATCAATATCGGCGGAAAATATCTGAGAGATGCTGTGAATACTATAGATTAATACGTAGCTGGGACGACGAAAAATTACTATTTACAACGTTAATAACAACTTTGCGGCGATAGAGTTCGAAGCTAATTAAAAAAAAATGTATTCAATGTGAATAGGTACCTATGAAAGTTTATCAAAAGAATCGGAAAAATAAAAAAGACGCACACGCTACCCCAAGAGACAAATAACAACCTCACAATGAAAATTAAAAGTTTTACAAATAAAAAAGATCGCTAAATAGAGATAAAGCGCCTTAATAACATTGTAGATCTTAGTGGTTTAATATCAATTTTGCTATTCTTTAAGGTATAGGTTCGTTTAACAAATCAATATCATCTATTAAAAATACCCAAAAAGGGGTTACGGCTAGAAATAAGGTCTTAAAAGAATTATGAAGGGAATACGCAAGGCATTAACTCAATAATGACCTTAAAACCAAAAATTGCATGTTGATAATTAATGTATTTAGTTTGAAATTTAAAAACAAGATTTTCTTATAACTTAAATTAGGCCAAAGAAAGCTTATTGGAAATCTTAAATATCGTCAAGATAAAATTAATCATTCAAATTACTAACAGTCTTACAATATTCCGCATAACTTAAGTTAAACACTATATTAAGACGACTATGAATGTAAATCTCTAAACCGAATAAATCAAATAGAACAACGCACTTCCTATAGGCATTGAAAAATCGATAAAGTGACGGTGGCGTGGTTGACCACCAAAAGAAATAAATAACAAAAAAGTGTTAAAAAATACAAGCCGAAACGCACACAAAATATTCCTTAGATCAGCGGGAAAAAGAAGAATACTCAAAATCTTGCAGTGAAACTCCGCTTATAAACAATCATTAAAAACCCGGATAAACCATTTCAAGAAAGAAATTAATTCGATATTAACGGACTCCTTATATCATGAATTCTTTAATTTATACCAAAAAGCGATTTAGATCTTAACAATGGTGGCATTAATATTTTCAAGTCGAAAATGGTCTATAAATTTGACGGAAGAACCACGAAGACGCGGTATAAAAAATTACAAATAATTATTGAAAGATACAAAAATAAAAATAAAATTGAATTCTTAAGCAATAGTTAAATATATAAAATATAACTAACGCTTGAAGGATGTATTAATAATAATGTGAATAGCAAGTTTAATATAAAGTTCACCCTTAGCAGCTGCAACATTACTCAAATATATCCTTAATCTATTACTAATATAGAAAGAATTATTTTATTGAAGTTACCCTCAAAACTTCGTGATAAAAATATATAAACAAAAGTCATATCATACGTGAAATCAATATACAAACTAGTTAAAACAACTCTCTATTAGTTTCTAATTTACCAATCGCACTTTAAATTCAAAATAAGTATAAAATACTATACTTACTACTCATAACTATTAATTATGTAAGAGAATAACAATTTCGGCACACTAAGTATACTGTTGGTAGGTTTTGATCGATAAAAAGTATTCGATTCAAATTGTAGTTGAAGTAATTGATATTGCATTGAAAGTAGTAATGTGGTTCCTTAAAAGTTTGGTAGACCGTTAGCTAGTCTGTATACTAATCTGTATGGGCGACTACTTGGCTTGTCACCTAGTTTGAATTGGGCACTTCATGTACTTAACTTTCAGTTAATACAGTTAACCTGCAGTCAGTGAAATCAACATAAAGTCAGTATAATTCACTTGGATGTACTGCAATTAACTGATGTTCCAACATATACAAACTAATGATACACTTTTCGGTGGAACTAATAGTTTTGAGGCAGCAAAGTAACTTGTAATTAAGGACTTTAAGTTTTGAAATTGTAAACCGATCGTAATTTTTACTCAAAATAAGTACTTAAACTGAAATAAAACTTCAATGCATATACATAATATTGACGATGATAATATAAAATACTTACGTTTTCGCAGAAAGTGGAAAGAAATCAACATAGATAAAAAAGATAAGACAAACGTCACTAAATCTTAATAGTATTTGAAGTAATGCGTTCGTAGCAACTATATCAAAATTTTATATCAACTGAAAGTATTATATAACTTGTTGCAACGTAAACCATAAAACCGGCCAACAAGGATTACAATAGCTTATATAATCGATAAAAATGAAATACAAATGATTTGGAACTACAAATTAAGATAGTTTATATTGATTTATCGAGAGAAAAGTTAATAATTTTTATCAGTGGCCTTTTTTCAAACAGCATTAACCTGTCGTTACAAGTCGGATTTCTTATAATAATCGTTAATATTGGTTGGCCTTTATCGTTGTAATGTAGTCGATTCGAATCACTGTGATCGAAGTAACTGGTGCTGCATTGAAATTGGTTCTAGTTGATAAGTTGTAGATTCTAAGTTTGGTAAACCGCTAGCCGGTCTGCACGCTAATTTGTATAGACAAATGTTTTGGCATGTGCCTCACTTTGAAGTAGGCACCTATTGTACTGCACTTGCAGTACAGTCTCAAAAACTGCTACCAATTCGCAGTCAGTACAATTAACTAAGCTAACAGTTTAATTGAATTAACTTTATTGCATTTAACTGCTATTCCAATACTGTCAGATTTTTATTTTGTACCTACACGCTAACATAGCTTGCTATTAATTGGTGGCAACCTCTAAGAGACCTTTTTAATCAACAAGACAAAGCCCTGTTAATTCCGATCAATCTGCACTAAAATTAAAATTAATTACGACCCTTTACTTCCTATTTTCGAGCTCTTCGTTCCTCAACTCCCGTACACAGATCTTTCGCTACAAATCTATACGTATTACATATTCCACCACTTATGTACCTTTTGCTAGTAGTTTAACCTACTGTTATTGTCACCACTTTAGCTATTGCTATCATTAATATTACCCTAGCATTTTTCAAGCTTTCTAGGATATCCTTGTTCCTTCATATCACGTTCCGGGTTATTTATGTAGCCTTCGATTCGTACGGTCAACGTATTACTATTTACAAACCTTTCTAGGGCGCCATTGAACATGATCTTAATTAAAATGTCAGCGGAGTTATCTTTGCCATTAATTTACCGTAACTCATAGATTTCCTGAGATTAGTATACCTCCTTCAACGCTATTATATCTAAAATTAAACGGTTTGTATTAGTCGTATCCAGTTTCGATAAATATTCGTAAAGGCTTCAGGAGTCTGTATATACCATTATAGGTATTGGAGGCAATCCTAACTATTAAATAATAATTCTTAACGTACCGTTAATTACCATGTCTATATTAAAACTTAGTATTATATCGTAAACTTTTAAAATAAGCACACTTCGTATTATATGTTGACACTTGACGGATATTCAATATACTAGGTTTCCAGTAATAGTAAATTGCCCTTTAAATATTTCTTCGTTAGAGAATATTATAGTGAATCTGATTCACAATGTAAGGTTAGTATTATTAGTACAGAATCTATTCACAAAGATTATTAACTTCGTCTTTATCAAATTTACTGGAACTAGATTGATTTCTTATTTCAAATGGTACAATGAATACTGAATTCTTTTAGTTAACCTGTTAAAGTCTTCGTTTTGTAGGTATTATGCCTATGCAGAAATAAATAGGTCGTATGATACTTTCAGTTGGCTTAGTGTAGCAATGTAAGTCGTACAGGCTCTATAATTCTAATATCTTTATAATCTTTCCTGGTTGATCTCATCTATAATCGTTAGGCTTATAAATTACCTCTTTCAATATAGTCTAATGTGAATAACGCTTTCAGCTTTAATACCATAAATATGGATTAACGATTTATTAAAGTTAAGTTATGTAATCCCAACTAACATTACGATTAACTTGGACTTTTGAAATCTTAACTATTCGATAACACGTTATTTTCCCGCTATGAACCTAGTGTTTCTGAGGAAAAAGATATCTTTAATTTGTATACCTACGATGCCGAAGTTTTTCCTTTCGTAATTAACAGGCACGTGTAAATTGTTAAAGTTCTTATACATAATAGGTTTCCAAAATATGCCTGGTACGTTAAAACTCAATAAAAGCCTACTTCGGTTAGTCAATACAAAGGTTTAATACAATGCATCACCGTGTGAACCGGAAACTAATAATTTATTTTTGTCGGTAATTTTGATAATATAATCCGTTGAAAATCCGTAGTAAATTACGTGTATGTTCATGTTATATCCTAGCTATTAATAGTAGACTAACTGTTTATAACAATAGTCAAGCTAATAAAAAGTACTACGATTTAATGCTACCTGATTTTATAAATTATAGGCGATTAGGTAAATATATAGTCCTTACCTTTATTACCATATCCTTAAGAGATTAGCCGTAACTTTTAGTATAGCCGGTCTGTAATCTTACCTTTAACCTCATAAAATATCCTTGATATAAAGATATTAATAACTTGACGTTCAAATTAAATTAATGGTAAGAGTTAAATAACCCCTTTTGTAAAAAAAACCGTTAATTTCCACCTAGTTGCTTTCATTAAAGAGAGTACCCGGTGTATTAATAATGATTTTAACATATAACTTAAGAGAATATTATCCGTTATAATTCTTCTTTTAAAATACCCACTTCGTTATAAATACTCTCCAAGGCCTATAATTCTCATTACTATCCTCCCTTTCAATATATATCTTCTTCTTGAGTAGTTTTTTACGCTATCGACGTTTCATTAGCTTATTAACAGTCGGCTCGGGAGAATTATATTAGCTAATACTCTCGACTTGAGGGTTGTAGGCGTTAAAATCTTTATTAAATTTAGGAAGCCTTCTATACGGCTTAACCTATATAATTAAAAAATTAATAGAGTCATTAGTAATTTTAACTACTAAGTTTGAGCTAATAATACTTAAAATCTTATACGGCCCATCCCATTTGCCTATCCTTTTCTATATAATAATTTTACTTCAATGGGGTAAAAAGAACCAGTTAATCAATAATCGTCCATTCCTGGTATCAAGGGCGTTGTTAACCTGGCGATGTACCGATTTTTTCCTTAGTTCCTTTAAGGCTTTGCTATATTCCACGGCATATTGTTTTAGTATTTGGCAATAATAGTGACTTGCTAGGTATACGTGAGTAATCCCTAAATACTAATAAATTTAACACAAAGCCGCTAGGGTTAACAATGTTGTTAAACCTTGTTACTGCCATTTAAAGCCGTATTTTTTGGTTTGTAAAGTTTCCAATCTCTAGGATAAGGATATTATAGACCTTGTACAAAAAAGCGTAAGTAGTTTCGATATTATTCATACTCTAATAGGATTTAATAATAACCTATTAACATTAAATCCTTATTTATTGAGTATTAGTTTAAAACTTTATCGTAATGAAGTTGATGCTAGCATCGTAAATAAATACGTCTGGTAACAGTAGGTATATGTCAATCTACAAAGTACACAGTACCTCCTATATTTCCTTTTCCATAATGGTTTGAAAAAACCTAACGCTGTAAAAAGCTGTGAAAAAATCTATAACGTAAAGTACTAACTTTCTATTCAGGTAAAACACGTTTACGAAAATCTCAAAGTTGAAATTTTGATCTTTTTTTAATATAAACTTAAACTATAGATGTTTCTGGAAATATATTTGGTAGTAGTCGCAAAGCCGTTTAATTACCCTTAACGCTAATAAGTTTACATTATTGTAACCAGTCGTTTTTAAAACTTTGTAAAACTTGTTCATTTATAGGTGATTAAACCTACGATATAATCAATGAATTTCCGACTTAGTTGAGATTAATAATATGACCTTTAGCCCTTAAAGATAAAACCAAATGTGCCCTTATTTAAAGTTAAGTAAAAACCTTCTATTACCCTTCATTTAAATTAATTTGTTAATTTTAACGTTAACGTTAACGGCGAGGTGTCTTTATATCTTTAAGGTAAAGAAAAAAAAAATGGGTAGTAGATTCCAAAATGTATAAAATGACAGGACTAACGATAATAGTAACAGTTGTTGGTCCCAGTAAAAAGAGCATTTTTCTAGAGCTAAAGCCGACTTTTTTTTTACTAATATATATGTAGTTAAGTTCCATAACCGTAATTATATCCCTTTATAGCACGATATACTACAAATAACCTTCTATTAATTAACTTAATACCCCAATATCTGGTATAATACCTTAAAAAAATTCCACATAGCGATTTTAAATAGTAAATAAGTGTATGAAACTAGGATCTTTATCGTTATATCGACGATAAGGTTTTTCACCTGTTAGGCGGTATAAAAAGGCGTAGTCAACGAATTGTTGTATTGCTTTTGAGTTGGTACCAGTATTTTTATATTAACCGATAACTTTAAGCTTATTTCCTTTCTCTTGAACCTCCTAACATTCGAAGTATATAACGCTTAGGACGCAATCCTAATTAAAAGTAAATAGAAAATATATGTTATACATTATCTGTTTTAACTCGCGTTAAGCAGTAGTGTAATATGTTAACCAGTAACCTTGCTTACTGTAAGTCCAAGATTTCCTAGCGTTTAAAGTAAACTTATTTAGCTGAATTGAAAACCTTAAAAAAGAGAAATACCCTCTTCTGTATGTAACTTAATTACATCTCCAGGTCAGGGCTTTCCATTAACCGTATTAGCTGGGCCTTACGTACTTGCGGTCGATATAATACACGTGGAAGGTGTCTTCTTCATCATCACTAAAATCTGAAACTTAGTGGTATATACTAGTTAAACTTGAGACTCGAGCCCTTATGATGGCTAGTAAAAAACGCAAATAGCCAAAAAAAACCCTTCACAGGTGGATTCAGGGCACTATAAAGCGTATTTAAACTTTTCATAGCCCATTAATAGCTAGGAAGACTTGTTAATAAAGTATGTTTTCGCCAACTCCCACGTTTCCCATTACTTATTAGCAAAACATTAGTCTACTAAGCATTTAATTAAGGAGGTCTATATTACTTTCCGTCTTTGTTTTGTAATCCAACATGTGAGACTCCTTAATAGTGTTTCAGTAGATGTAGTACTGGGAAAAATTAACATCGTGTTCGAAGTAGCCCTTTAAGCAATCCTAGATTTCGCGGAGAGAGGAGCAATTCATCAGGTACCGAAAGTAGTAATCCTCGACTTAACCGGTGAGAATACTAGGAAATACCGAGTAAGAACCCGGCAATTTAACCCTTATTTAGAGGCAGATGTTAAAAAACGGGCGTAACTTAACTTCAAGGAGGTTATATAGCTTACCGTTATACTTTTCCTTTCCTCCCTATATCTTAACGAATATGATAATTACCATGTGATTCGTATCCACCATGGAGACGTATCGAGGGGGAAAGGTAATGTACTGGTCGTATGGACCTAATTACAATGGGAAGCGGGATATTTCAGAGAGGTTATTTGAGGGGTAGAGGGTGGATTTGTATTGTTGTTATTCTAATCTAGCTAGTGCTCATGGATACTCCTTTATTCCCCAGATATCTCTCCCATGACTCCGGGTAGTCATTTCTCTATTATAAGTTATGCTTGGCATGTACACCAATCCTATATACTACCAGACCCTTTAAATCCTTCGACTGGTACTAGGGCTAGTGCTAATGGGCAAGATAGTTACGCCTGGTTAAGTTTAGAGGAGAAAAGCCAGTAGTCGTACCTATAATAGGCTCGCGCGTAAAGCTGTTACTTCCTTAATTTTGTTGCTAAAACTAGACGTGCTAAGTAGCTTGGGAGAAAGAAACTTAAAGGTTTCCACTGCGGGGAATATAGTAATGCTCTTTTTGATATTACGGGGTACGTCGAGGTTCTTATTTAATTGACTAGTGGACTTCAGGGATTTCGACGCATTAATCAATCAATTCCTTACATCCGGTGGTATTCGACCGTTAATATTAGATAAAAGGGTCTAAAAAACTTATCTAGGCTTAGATGGGTCCATAAAAACGCGTGTAATAACGTTGAAAAATACTGTCACCAATAATCTCTTTTCCTTTACCACTATCTTTAAAAACTCATTAAGGGTTTTCGTCAATGGCGTACTCGTAAAGTATGTTAGCCATATTACCCTCTTTCCATTTTTTCATCGGAAGGTCGAGGCTTCGGTTATCGAATTTAATATTTAGCACAACATTGGCGTATTTGTTTACTATCTTTTACATATCCAGATTCCATTCTCTAAAGTATTCTGGAAAAATGATTTTACGTCTATAGGCATCAAAAAATTCAAATAAGGTCTAAATCAAAAATTTAAAATAAGATTAGGTTGATCAGGTATTATACTAGAGAATCTTCATTAAATTTAACAAACTAAAGATTTTTATTACAGTACTTTTCGAAGATGATACTGAAGGCTATAATCGCTTTCTTTCTGGTAAGGTTGGTAACGGCATCAATTCCAGCGTATTTTAAAGCTATCGTAATAAAATTTAAAGGGTGTAATGAGAAAAATAGTATTGTAAAGGGGTATGTCATAGGGTTACCTTCAAATTTAAGATTTAAAGTTGAAAGTTGTGGAACATAGTCGTTTTTACGATTTAAAATTTATAGTAGTAATATCCATAGTAATAATAGCCGTAATAATACTAACTTAGCCGTTTTCTAATATGAAGACTTGATAGTCTTTAGAACTTTTAGGCGGTTGATCTTAACCCTTTTAAAAAGGATCAATAAAGATTTTTTTTAGTATTTTTATTGAAAATACTATCGCTTACTTATAAACTGCCGCCAACAACTGATACAGCTTATAAGTTTTCCCTATTTACTTCCGCAAATAACTAATAAGGCGTATAAAAGCCTTTCGCAAAACCCTGTCTTTTACTTTTAACCGCTGTTTAACGTAAAATATAACCATAAAATAGCTTTTCCTTCTACCTAACTTATTTTTGTTTAACCTAATAATCCCTAATTAATGTTGCTAGACCTTTATTATTATAACGTAGTCGATTCGAATCATTATAGTCAAGGTAACTGGTATTATATTGAAATTGGTTTTGGTTAAAGAGTTGTAAATTTTAAGTTTGGTAGACTACTAGCCGGTCTGCATGCCAATTTATAAAGCTAAATGTTTTAACTTGTGCCTTACTTTGAAGTGGAAGCCTACTATATTGAATTTATACTATAGTTTTACAAAGTATAGCTAATTCACAGTTAGTATAATTAACTTAACTAACAGTATGGTCGACTTAACGTAACTAAATTTAACTGTTATTCTAATATTTAACGAAAATAAATTATAAGATAAACAATTTTCTATTATACGTAACTTAATTTACTAAACTTTTATCAAATCTATAGGGATTTTATGAAACTTACTTACTTTTAACCTTTAACCCATAACAACCAACTTTTATATATATATAAGTATATTATTAACCTTTAATATATTTATTTAGCAATTATAAATCCTATTCATTATGGCTATTATTCGTACCTATTTACGAAACATATTAGAATTACTTTTGGTAATTAGAGTAACCAATAAAAATTTTTAATAATCGAAACAATAACCTTTTTAAATGTTTAATGAAGTAGAAAAATTAAGGAGGTTCGATAAATCAATAATAAAAAAAAATCTAAGTAATATATAAATGAATTAAGATAAAGCTATCGATTAAGACGGTTGAATACTATTTATTATCCTCGATAAATTAAAGAGGTAAAAGCCTCTGCCAATGAGATATTATAAGCTACAGAAAAGGGGGAAGCCTCATTACGTGACATAACAACTTGAAGTATCGTAGAAGCATAGCAACCACCAAGGCTAGATTACTGGCAACTACTAGCCTAGGCACTAGCCTGTAATATTACCCCAGTATAACCCCACTCCCCCTTTTATTTTTTTGTATATGTAAGCGCGTTAGCTAATTTAACTAACATGGTTTAAGCTGCCTACTATTACCGCTTAACCCACGTAAGATAACCTACTTATATAAATTAAACAACAGCTATAAAAGGTTAACCCACGTTAGTTAAGATAGCTAGTAATAATAGTAGGTACTTTAATTAATTTATATAAGTAGGTTATCTTAACTAACATGGTTCAAGTCGCCTACTATTACTATTTAACACACGTAAATTAATGCGTACACTATTGATACTAAATATTTTAACTAACGTAAGTTAACCCTTTATTAATATTACTTAACTTACGAAAGTAAACTTATTTATTACCGTTACATTTATCTTAACTAACATAAATTAGCCCACGTATTATTTCCCCTTAACACACGTAAGTTAACTAATTTATTACTATTTCTTATATATATACATTAATTTACTTGGTATTGTTATTAATAAACGTGGGTTAATTTGCCTATTATTTAAGAATTGTAAAATAACAGCTTCTATACAACCTAGTAATTGGAGAAAAACGAATTCAAATTACATCTATTAGAGTATTATGTGGGAAAACTAGTTATTCTCCTTAATTAAATTATCAAGGAAATTAAAAACGTTGAGGGTAATGGTATTAGAAAAGTTCGAAAACGGTTTCCAAGTCGGGTGTAAATAAACTATCGTTTCGAAAAGTTGCTAATATGAGGGAGGTTTACTTAAGATTTGTTTCGATTTTTTAAAATACTTTCAACATAAAATTTAGGCTCTTTTTCGTTATTATTAATAATTACGTAAATAATGGCTGGTTGATAGTCGCGAATTTGCTAATTTGGAAGAGGGTTGGAGGTGGTTCAGATTGATTAGTCGATATGAAATCGGGGATGCTTTTCGTTCGAAATATTAATTTTAACGACGTTTAAATTAACGATATACATAATAATATATTTATTTTAAAATTAGACTGGTTTCTCTTTTAAAAAAAACTGGTTAAACTTATAGGTTTTTTTTTAAGAAAAAAGTCAATTATTATCGTCAATTTAAAATCGTGCTAAAAGGAGCGTTATTTATTAGCGGATTTTCTAATACGTTATTATATAACTGTTAGTACAACTTTTACGAATTCCTTAATATCGCGAATACGTTTAATAAAAGTTTCGGCTTTTATGGTAACGTTATACTTAAAATAAGTAAATATTAAATAGGTTGTATAAGGTCAACACAATAGCCGTATATTATAAAAAACAAGTCAACATCAATGATAGTAATATTCTCATTATTTTACTTTAGATAATAACAGGGTAATAAACGATTTTCATCGAATTATGTATAAATAACGAAAAAAACGTAGGTATATTAAAGCCTTTTAATTAATGCGTTTAATAATATATTTTTTATCTCGGGGTGAAATACGGTACCAAAACGTTTTTTTACACCAGTTAAGTCGTAAAGACGTTTTTTAAAACCTTTTAATCTAATTCCAACCTTATTCGTTAATAATAACGCGAAAAAAATTGTAAAATCTTTCATAATAATTTGAAACCCGCTCAATGTAGGTTTCAGCGTTCATTATATTTCTTATTTTTAAACTGTTAACTTGACTTAAACCATTCGTAATAATTATAATATAATATATGTTACCAGTTTATTTTAAACGGAAATTAATTAAAAACATCAACTAAAAGTTTATTTTAAAGTTATTTGGCAATTTTCAAGGGTTTGAGATATCTTTTTTATAGTATCATTAATGAGTAGTTTACGTAAAAATATCGTAATTCCAGTAAAAACGTCGAATCGTACGGTGTAACTCGAACTAGAAATATATTTTAGCTAAAATACCAATGGTTATATCGCTACTTAAATAAGCGGTGAACAGTAAATCGTATATAGTTTTAATTAATATAATAATAAACAGTTCGTAAACAAAAATATAAATACGATTACGACATAGTAAAATATTATCGCTATTTACTAAATATTTCGAAGAAAAAATTATAAATTATTTACTTGTTGTTAAAGTAAATATTAATAGGAAAATTTTTATAGTTTATATGTATTACGCAAACTAAACAAGTATAAATAGTATTCTAAGTAATAACAATATCTTAATTATTTTAAAGATCGTCGACGGTAAGAGGTATATAATTCTTTTAGATAAACTTATTAACGATAATAAACCGGAAAACATATATACGCGAAAATGGTTTAGAAAAAAAACAATTTAAAGTGTAAAAATATTAATTTTCTATTTAAAAGGCAAAAATCAATTTTTTTGGTAACTATCTTCGTTTAGTTGCAATAATGAATCAGGCCATATATAATTAGCCTTTTTATTATAGATTAGTTGAAACCGGAATTGAATCAGTCGTTCCAAGTAGCGGATTTTTTATGGAAAAAGTGGATGGATATTTACAAAGTATTTGAAGTTTTTATAATTTATAAGAATCATGATAAAACGGGTGTTACTCCGAAGCTTCGAGTTCCATGTTTCTAAGTAATTTATATACTTGGAAATTCCTTGTTATAAATCTTATAATTGTATTCGGTAGGTGATAAACGGCGAGAATAATACATTATTAGTCGTAAGGTGCCGCAAATATTCCGGTAAAGTAAATATCTTTCCAAAGCCTAACCGAAATAGTTTTCTTTTTAAAAAGTTTTCCGGTTAAGGTCCTACAGGCGAAAACTGTTTTCAAGAGGAAAAAGAAGCTGAAGCAGTTTAAAAAAAAACTTCTTTTTCAAGCCTTAAACAAGAAGTAACACCTTTCATTGATCAAATAAATTAAAAAGCTAATGATTTTGAAATATTCTAAATAAATTTACAATGAAGGTTAATAAAGTAGAAAAAATCTAATACACCTAATATAAATATAAATATTACCTATTCCCGTATAAAACTGAACTTTTCTAAGTTCATATATACTTTAATTCCTAATTCGATGACAAATACCAAATACTTTATCTTTTATACTTGAAACTTATATTTTAATATATCGAAATTAAAACCAATGGATTTCTAAACGTTTATACCTATTTAAATTGAACTTTATAATCGTCGAAAATGTTATTAGAGTATACCTAAATATAATCGGGGTAAATAAAGCCAAAAATATCGAAAAATAGGCGTAACAAATTATTAATGTGCTGTTAAAATGTGACTGATATACCAGAAAGATCAAATAAAGTAACTAGCTATTGAAAAAAATACAAAACGTATATAGAACGTAATTTCTTTCACTCGTTATCCTTTTTAATATATAATTTGTAAAAGGAAGCTTCAACGTCGAATTTAATAAATTGCTAAACTGATAAAATATTCGCGAGCGTTTCCTTTCTTTAAGAAAGAGTATAATAGTTGGCTTTCGTAACAACATTGAATTTACGGTAATCAATATAAAAGTATAGGTCTCTTTTAAATTTTCAAATAAAAAGTACGGGAATATCCGTTCAAAAGCTATTTGTACAAATATTACTCTAATTTAATACGTCGATAAACGTATTTCGTAATATTAAACATTTATTTGGTAATATAATGTATAATAACATTTAGAAGACTTTTAAGGGCTTACTTTAATTATTATTTCAAATAACGATTTTGTAATCGGAATTGAAACGGTAAAAGGACAGCTTATCACCAAAGGTCTTACTAAATAAGAGCGCGAACTTTTTAAAGGTATTAAGGAACTTATTGTTAAAGGAAACAGGTAAATTTAGCGCTAACTCCTTATTAATATTTTCAAAACAGCGGCGAATTATATATCAGTCGATTAATTCCTCTAAGCTTTATTAAGTATAATATAAAAGGTAACGGCAACGAACCTTTTAGGTTCCTTTGATATTAACATAAAACCCGGTTCCTATACACGATAATTCCTTATTTGTTTCAAAAGTAATACATACTTTGGAACGTTGTGAGTTATTTTTTCATACTCCACCTAAGTTTCACCGAAAATAACATCTTATTATAAGTGAAAAATAACATAAGACCAAATTCTATACTGGTATTTATCGAGGTTAATATTCAAATGAATTATAAAAAATAAGCTTTAAATTATTGTTAGGTGTATAACGGGTTGCTTCGCTGAATTTTTAAGTTAAAATAAAGATTCACGGTAACTTAAATCGATAGTTAAAGTGCTCATTTATAACGTTAAAACATTTATAAACTATGTTTCTTCAAACATTAACAGATAAAATAAAATTATAAGATAAGTTTATTATAAATGGGAATTTATTCAAAAGCTTAAGTCAAATTACCAAGTCAAATGAAAATTTTCCAACTTCTATATACAAATATATATAGGAGTTACACTTTTACTTTCCAAAAGTCAATAAGATCATGTGTCAAAATAAGGTAAATACCGATATCAATCTAAGTATCAAAGTTATTCGGGTATTACGCGGGATTCAATAAACAGTTACGAATACGATAACTATCTACGCCGTACTTTAGATATGAGCCAAAATGTTTACAACGAAAAAGCTTTAAATAACTAATATAAGTAACGCGTCGCTTTATACCAACTTAAAAAATGGTTATATCAATTATAATAATATCTTCTTAGCTATTTTAAATGGGTAAGTTGCCGTTACTATTCCCGTTACGAACTATACAATTAATACTAATATTACTAGTGTAATTAGCTTTACCATATCGAATACGAAAATTATGAAGTTAACTATTAAATATTTGGGTACGGACGACCCACTAGTTACAATCCGCAAGTACATTGACTGAGAGTAACACTTTAACGAATTCATCGTTGATTGTTCTTTTTAAAATATCGAATTTAACAGCAAATTCCCAAGTTATATCGTCAAATTCCACAAATAAAGCCTTAAAAACATTGAAAAAACGTAAAATGATATACAAACTCCTTAACCTAAACTCGTAAATTAAACGATAACAGCTATTGCCGTATTTAATTTTTAATAGTACACGCGAAATTTTCCTATAAAAGTGTCGGAATTGTTATTATTATTATCGTCACCACGAATGTAATGACTTTCTCTAACGGTTTTCGCAAAGCTTTCCAATTATTAAAAAATAACATAAAATAATATTTAATACTAATGAACTTTTGAATTTTACGTAATTTATATAATATAGTAGCTTTTAATATTCAAAAGCTTAACTTAACATCGGAAAACATAACTGGCTAATCGAAAAGTTTACATTTAATTTTTAATTGTAGGCATTATAAAATAATTTATTTACATCGTAATCGAAATCAGAAAAGTCCGGATCCTCATAAACGTCAACGCAGTCTCTGAAAGGGATTAACGCGGTAATTATGTTATTTATAGGTACGTCGGTTATAAGTAGCATAAAAGCGGGACCTCTTAGTAAAAAAAGTTGTTTTGAAAATATGGGCGTACCGATAACGACTTTAAGCTACCGGATTATGTTTATTTACATGGCTAGTTTGTCGGTATTCCGTTATTTGATACTTAAAACGTACTTGTAAACGAATTGGTTCCGTTCGATAAGTTTTGTATATAAAATCTCAGTAAATCGTTTGTATTAAATATTTAAATAGTCGTATTTTGTTACTAGGGCGTTTTGGAGTTAATTTTAAGTACACGCGTCGAATGATGATCACAAGGCCTGAGAGTCCAGGTTGGAAAGACCGGAAGATATGACTTTAGGCTTTAGCTATTTGTAAGCAACCAAAATGCTGTCGAAAAGAAAAAAGAACGAAAATAATATATAAATAGATTAAGCCAAAGCTGTCGCTTAAGACGGTAGGATACTATTTATTATCATCGATGAAGAAAAGAGGAAGGAGTCTGTGTTAAGGAGTTGTTATAGGCTATAGAAAGAGGGGTGGCTCGGTTATGTAATAGGACAACTCACAGCATCGTAGGAGTATGACAACTACCAGGGCTAGATCTCTAGTAATCACCAGCCCAAGCACTAACCTGTGACATAATACTATAATAAAATCCATATTAAATAAAGTATTAAAAAGTTTTATGAGTAGTAATAAGCTGACTATATAGATCGAATGCTATATAAAAAGGCTACCTGATAAGATTAAATCACGTAACGATAAAAGGTAGAGATACCTTGATAATTTAGAGAACTGTCAAATTGTTGACAATGTGAGATTTATCAACCAATACGGTTAAGTTGAATGCATATTAATGGATTGAAGTATAAAAATGATAAATTGTTGGCTACCATAATTGCATATTGTAGGTAGTGAAACTCTTATGAAAATAATAGTTAGAAGGGCAAAGGAAAGCATTTGCGTTACTGGTTGATTATCTTATAAGACGTATTCGCATTAAAAAACAAAAATTCGTTAGTTTTGGGATAGGGTTGAAGTGCAGTACAATTAAAGTTGACTATACTAATTGTAAATTCATTGTAGTAGAGTGCATAATTTAATGTGGGGTACGAGCAACTTAATAACAAATATAAAGTAGTGCGTAGACTGGTTAGAGGTTTATCAAACTTGAAAGAAACAATAATACACCACCTAACTTTTGAAATACTACTGTTACTTGGACCACAAAACGAATTAATAACGCTAAAACGTCTAAAGACCTACTAATAACCCCTAATTTATTACAAATTTGATCAACCTTTCAAAGTTTCATAAACTGGGCATTAAAGTTAGGAGTTTGTTTTCAGTCGATTTGTTAATAGAATAAACAATCGTTATAATAAAAAACAATTAAATCATTATCAAAATATCAATAATATTGGAACAATATTGACTTCTATTTTAATTAGGTTAATTGCAATGAAATAGGTCAACTTTACTTACAGTAAAGTTAACTATACTGACTGCAAGTTGAGTGTATTATTAGCGGGTCTACTATATTAGCTGCAAGTTAAGTAAAGTATACGCCCACTTCAAACTAGGGAACGAGCTAAGCAATTGGTTATACAAATTAGTATGCAAACCGGCTAGCGGTCTGATAAACCTAAAACAATACATATACCATTTAACCACACAATACTACTGTTGTATTGATCCGGGGGGTCAATGCAATTGACTAAGGATCCCTACAAGTAGTGGTCTGTACTCAACTATACATACTTGGTCTTTCTTGTTTGTTTGGCCCTGCAGTCTAAACTTAAACTTATTCTCTTACGCACGCATACGCCATACGCATTCTTAATACAATACTATTGACTTTCCATCAATACAATCACCACAATCTTTATTCTATTGCTCCATTAGTTTCTAATTACTTTATTGGTTTCTACCCCTTGAGATATCCAACAACTACTGTTACTTCGACCAATCGAATCGATAACGTTGTAATATCTAAAGCCCTACTAACAAATAAGTTGTTTTTATCATTATCGTTGGTAGGGCTTTAGACGTTGCAACGTTATCGATTCGATTGGTCGAAGTAACAGTAGTATTGCGTGGTCAAATTATGGATGTATTGTTCTAGGTTTGGCAGACCGCTAGCCGTTTTGTATAGTAATTTGTATAGCTAATTACTTGGTCCGTAACCCAGTGTAAAGTGGGCGCATAATGTACTTGCTTTGTAGCCAATACGGTAAGCCCGTATAAAACAATATGCTAAATTTGCAGTTGGTATAGTTAACTTTACTTTAAGTAAAGTTAACCTATTACACTATAAATACTACTATTTCAATACTGGCAGCTTCTTAATTTGTACGCGCACGCTAGTATAGTTAACTAATCTTTTTCGGTAAGCACTAAACTGCGACCTTATCAACTGGGAAAACCCTTATCAATCTCAATTAAACTCCACATCGAGTTGCATCTATTTGTACTTAAATTAGCCTCAATTGCTGTTACTTGCCCTATGGTTTCAAGGTTCGACTTTATACATTTCCATAAAAAGTTCTTTCTCTAAAAACCTATATAAGACTTTACTTTATTCATACCAATTAAATAAGTCGTTATCGTCAATCCCTTTACAGTTTTCTAGTTTGCTAACAAATCTTTATCCGCTGATATTACGTGATTAAGCTTTGTGAGTGGCTTATTAACACAGTTCTTGATACATATAGTTAACCTATTACTATTTAAAGCCCCCTTCAACACCTTATTCAGCGATGCCTTCGTTATAATATTAGCAGAATTGTCTTTACTATCAATTTATTGAAACCCCTTAATTTATTTATTTTTGTAGGCTTCGCGGAGTACCATTGCGTCGATTATCAGGCGTTTCTCGCTGGTGTTTCCGAGCGTCGAAAGGTATTCGAAAAAGCTTCTCGAGTCGGTACAAATTACCATCTAAATTGGACGAATTTTTAGCTGCTTAGTAATAAAGTTAATGGTTTCCTATAGTTATATACCTACATTAAAGCCTGTTATTATTCCGTAAACTTCTGAAGTTAGTACACTTCGTATAATACTTTTACATTTAACCAAAGTCCAGTGAATCATATTATTGATAATGCTAAACTGGTCCTTTTGTCCATCCTCGTTAACGAGTGTTATTAGGAAGAAGATTTATAAAGAAAGATCGATATTACTTGTAAAAAACCTATTAGTAAATATTATTAGTTTAACCTTCAACAAGTTAATTAAAACCATATCAATTCCTTGGTTTAAATTCCGTATTTTCTACTCGAGCTTTTTGTTTAACCGGTTAAAGTCGTTATATTTCAGGTCCTATATTTATATCTATATAGATAAGTCGTAAGAAGCCTCCAGTTAACATGAAATGGTAATATAATTGCTATGGGGACGTTATTTTAGATACCATGAAGCCTTAAATACGTTAGTTTTATCGATTGTATTCAAATTGATATCTTGCCAATTTTAATGAAATTTAAAGCTGGTTTGAACGTAAAGTATACGGATTAACAATTTATCAAATTTAATTCAACTACTTTTCGCTAACTTCGTAACCAACTTGCAATTTTAAAATTTAAAGTGTTTAATCACCTGCTATTTCGATGCTCCAAAGTTAACCGTTTTAAAGAAAAGTATATTGTTAATTTGTTTACCCATTAAGCCATCATCCTTCTTTTAGGTTACCAGTAAATATAGGTAATATATCAAAGACTTTATACCTAGCCGTAATTTGAAGTACGATTAGTAAGTTAGGAAATAGTAAACACCTATTTGGACTAATACATACAAAAGCTTAATATATTGTGTTATCGGTTTTAATAGGTAAACAAGCCGTAGTTTCTGTGATAGTTTTAGTAATACAATCCGTTATAAAGCCATTCTTAACTACGTTTAGGTTTACATTATATTTCAGCTATTAAATGTAAACTTACTTTTAGTTCTGGGTAGTAATCTTGTTGCCAAAGTAACTACCAAACTCTATTCAATATTTTAAATTGTTAACTATTATGTAAGGATTCAGTCTTTACCTTTATTATTGTATCATTAAGCGATTAGACGTAATTTTTTGTACGGCCGCCCCATAATATTACTCTTAATCTTATACATAATCCTCGACCTAAAAATCGTAACATTGGGGTTTTAAAGGTTAAAATCAACTTTCGATACGAATTCTATTACCCCTTGAATTAATAAACCGTTAATTTCGACTCTGTCGCTTTCCTTCAAAGGTTTGCCGGAGGTTTTAATAATGTTTTGTATTCGGAGCTTTAGTGTTAGGTTTTTATTATTCTTTTCTTTACTGCTTACCTAAGAAATATTATAAATACAGCTTGTTATGTATTCCTCCTCTTTAATATTCTTTTTTTCGGGGGTAGTTCGCACCGAAAGCGTTTTATTAGCTTGTTAATAATGAGTGGAGTGGATTCCTATTAGCTCAGTCGCTTATCTTAAGGGTTTTTATCGTTATTAGCCTTATATAAGGCTTAACCCAAGTGTCACGAAACGTTATAAGACCGTTAATAATTTTAACAACTACTTTAGAGTTAGTAATACTTAAGATTTTATATATTTTTTCCTTTTTGGCCGGCTTCTACCATACGAGAACTTGATTTTACAAAAGTAAAACAAGTACGTTAATTCTTATGGGGCCGTTTCTGGTATTAAAGGCATCATTAACCTGGTGGCGTACCAATTCCTTTCACAATTCCTTTAGTATTTTGCTGTAAGCTACAACTCTCTTTTTAATACTTACTAATAGCAGAGATTTACCTGTTAGGTATGTGTATGATTTAAATACCAGTAGCATTAGCAATAGGCCATTAAGGCTTACAATATTGTTTAGTTCGTTTACCATTATCTAAACGCGTGTCTCCGAATCCATAAAGCTTCTAATTTCCAATTGAAAGATATTATACGTTCGTTGAAATAGGGAATATGCCTTTTAAACCTTTCCAATGTTCTAGTAGATCTCCACATGCACCTATTTACATTGGATACCCATTATCTTAGTATCTTCCTAGAATTTCGCCGTTACAAAATTAGTACTGGTATCGTGGATGAAGACATAAGGTGGGCCTAGATATGTATTAATTTACAATATCCTTAGCATTTTATACATTTTTTTTTAAAAGGCACATTAAAAACTTAGCTTTATAAAAGGAGGTTGCGGAGTTAATAACGTAAAGGATAGGCTTATTATCGAGTGAAATATATTAATAAAGACCTCGTGATTAAATTTATTATCGTCTTTAGATATAAACTTCAATCTTCGAGTGGCTTAGGTAAATTATTTTTCAGAAGTAGTGAAACTTTTCAATAACTTTTAAGATCAAGTATTCTATATTTTTATACTTTTCGGATTTTAAGACTTTATATTGCCTGTTAACTTCGAGGTGATTAAAGTGCCAGTGTTATTAGCGTATCCCCGTCTCCGTTAGGTTTAACAATGATGCTTTTAGATTCTAAAGATAAAACTATAAGTTCCCATATTTAAAGGTAGGGGAAAACATTTGGCTATTTTTAATTAGGTTATCGGCGTTAATATCAACGTTGATACGGAGGGTTTTAATATCTTTTAATTCAAAAATAAAAGGGGTAGGGGATTTAAGGATGTGGAATATAATCGACCCTATAGTAGTTTGAATTACTGTTATCCTTAATAACGATAGTTTTTTTTCCTGATCTTCATTTAACTTTGACCTTATTAATATTATAACGATTGATTTCAATAGTTGTAGTACTTTTCCTCTATAGTTTTACATATTGAAAATAACCTTCTATTCAATATGTTGCTACCCCTATATCTAGTATAATACCTTAAAACATATAGTCCGCGTAACTATTGCGGATGTTAAAGATATATAAGGGATTATAGGCTTGGTCACGGTAAAGGTAAGGGTTTTTACCACCCAATTGGTATAAAAAGATATAGTCAGCTAGTTACTAGACCGCGTTAGGGGTAATATTTTTATACTATTTGATTTGTTTAAGCTTATCGTTACTGTTAATTAGCTTGTCCTCTTTAGAGTTCTCGATTTAATTTAAGTAATCCTATTTAAATATGATAATGTACTAGATATTATACATTACCTTTTCACTATTTCAATCGACGGGGGGGTAACGAGTTAACTAATAGCTAAACTTACTACAAATCTAACATTTCTTACTACTATTATGACGATGGTTTTTACGGTTAACAAGTTAGCTTGAATTTTAACCTTATTATCGTTAACTTAGCTATTGTTTCTAGTCTATGATCGATAGGCTAAATCTTAGGTATTAAGGATGCCTATAACCGTACTTACAGTCAACGTAATTAATTACCGCAAGGTTTTCTTTATTTACGTTAAAAAAAATTCCGGCTTAGGGTTATATAATAAGTAAGTTTGATGTACCCGCTATTATAGTTATAAAAAAGGAGTGCAACTAGCTAAAAAATCCTTCGTAGGTAGTATTTGAGCGTTATAAGGCGTATTCTAATTCATTAATGCTCGTAACTGCTATCCGTACCTGTTGGAGAAATATGGCTTCGCTAACGTAGGTCTTTTCTATTATTTTTTAGTATAATATCAGCTTATCAAGCATTTGGTTTAACATATAAATTGGTATTTCTTCTTTTTATTTTTTTGCCATTATCGTAGTCCACCTTGTTGTTACCTAGTTTATATAGTTTTGGGTAAGGTGGATATTGTACTCGAAGTGTCTTTTTATACTATCGTAAACTTTGCGAAAGGTGGTTACTTGGGTTATGAAGGTTAGGTAATAGTCCCTAGTATACCTTATAAGGATTTTGGGGAATAATAAGTGAAAACGGGAAGGGGGAACCTTTATTTACTTACAAATGTTTAAAAAGGGCATTATTTTCGTATCGAGGAAGTTATAAAGTTTTTCTTTATATTTTTCCACATCGTTTCAAATTTTAGCCCAGTTTATAAGGAGCTTGTAGTTAATGTTAATTATTTTAACAGGTCTTAGGGGTAGGTCACGATAGTTGCTCCAGTCCTAATTAGTGGTTTCTGGTAATTTACGCCTTGAAGGCTCCGAAACATAATATTCAGAGTAATTGGCAATCGCTTGGCCCGGGTGATAAAGTCTTATAGTTAGACCTATAGTAGGTTTAAGCGTATAGGCAAACTTGTTGTGGGAAGAATTTTAATGAACTTGATAATTAAAGGGCTAGGAGGTAATAAAAGCTTGAAGATTTTAAGCAACTTGATAATTTTGCTTAATTGATTAGTATAAAGCGCCGACGTCAATTCCTCTGGCGGTATTTGCAGCCGTTACTTCACGCGCCCTTTCGCCGCTAAGGGCGTATTCCGCGCTATCACGTGGAGGGGCTGGACTGCAGAGCAGGTCAATAATTTCCTTATCGTTAGCGCGTAAAGAGGCTCAAATCAACTAGAGGTAAAAGGAAGGTCCTTTAAATCGCGTATAAGGGCGTTAAAGTTTTTAATACACTTTCCCTTAAAGCGTGAGTTTTAAAGGTATTCTTTAAGCTAGGTTAATGTAAAGAAGGGTTTTGACAGCTTAGAGGAGCCCTTTTCTAGCACGTAAATCCCTCATTGTTTTAATTTTTCTTTTAACTACAACTTAACATTTTTAAACCATTTTTCCACATATTGATGGTCCAGTTGCTAAAGACATAACGAAAATTTCTAAAATTACGGTCGCCACGGTTAATTTTTTCGCTGTTATCTTAATCTAGATACAATAGCCGATGAAGTTAACCAGATGTCTATTCGTTAAGTCTTTGTCGATATTGGACCTCCAAAATTCTTTATAGTAATGCTTAGTAAAAAAGGGTCCGAGGGCTTTGCTTAATTTCTTCCTGGTGGGGTTGATAATGGCTTTAAAGTAAATGCTAGTGGTAGCTATATTGACGTTCTTACTGAAGTAGAACGTAGGACTTGGTTTTTTTGGCATAAAGTCGTATAGAAACTTGATAGCTTTGGCGTTGGGTTATGCGGCATAACTTTCTCGATACAACTTAGTGTTTTTGCTTAAAGCAGCGATCCTAACAATTAAATTGGCGTAGGGAAAGTAAAAAAAGTGAATTAAAGTAGAAAAAATTGGTATTAAGGTAAAGGTTTGATGTAAAAGGTAAGATTAAAGGTTTTTTTGTTATTTGGCTATAAAACTTAGTCGTTTTACTATAGTAGTATCACTCGTAATAGTACTGATTAATCCTTTTGCCAACTTGCTGAACTTTGAGACTTCTAACAGTCAATCTCAACGTCTTTAAAAACGATTTGTGAAGATTTTTTAGTGTTTTCAAGTAGCGATACCATCTTTTACTTCCAGATTTCCGTTGTGAACTGATGTAACTCAAAATTATTTTCTGTTTTCCTGCCGTAATAGACTGGTGTAGTACTAATAGAGGCTCTTCGTAAAAATCTTTTTTTTACCCTAACGATAATATAAATCGTAACAACTGGAAAGTAGCTTCTTCTTTTGCTTAACCAATATGTGCTTAACCTAATAAGCACTAATTAGTGTTGGTAGGACTTTAGACTTTGCAATGTTGTCTATTTGATTAGTCGAAGTAACAGTAGTATTACGTGGTCAAATGGTGGATGTATTATTATAGGTTTGGTAGACAGCTATCCGGTTTGCACAGTAATTTTTATGGCTAATTGCTTGGCTCATACCCTAGTGTGAAGTGAGCGCATACTGTACTTGCTTTGCAGCCAATACAGTAGGTCCGCACAAAACAATACACTAAATTTGCAGTCAGTATAGTCAACTTTACTGTAAGTAAAGTTGACCTACTGCACTGCAAATACTACTATCCTAACAATTATTATGACTTTTGCTAGGACTTTGTTGTTATAACATAGTCGATTCTAAAGTCGAAGTAACTAGTATATTGTATTAAAAGTGGTAATATAGTTACTTTTAAGTTTAGCAAACCTCTAGCTGGTTTATGTATTAATCTATTAAGGTAATTTTTCGGACTGTGCCTCACACTTAATTGGGCACTCCTCTGTAATTAACTTACAGATAATATAGTGAACTCATAGTCAATATAATTAACTTAAAATTAGTATAATAAATTTGACTATGTTGTAATGGATTGCTATTTTAATACTATCGACTTTTCTTTGTATATGCGAGTTAGTATAGCCAACTACTAATGGAAAGTAATTATTAAACTCCTTTCAATTCCTTCTGGAATTACTATCCAAATACCAGCCTATTTTTCACTCAAATTATACTTAGATTACAGTTTTTCACCCCGTAATTTTAAATATTTACTTCCTCTATTTCTACACTGATATCTTTCGTTACTGATTTATACGTCACTAATCCTGCACACTTTGCTAGTGAGTTTGGGTACGCGTTTTATACTTATTACTCTAGTAGGTTTCTAATATATCAAAGTATATTTACTTTTATACATTATGTACTACATGGTTTACATATTTATTAATACAAATATTCAGTTTGGTATTTTTCACAAATCTTTCCAAAGCACCGTGAAATATAACCTAATTTATGTTATAATCGGGGTTGTTTTTTCCATTCATTTAACTAAACTCATCAATTTTTGTAATTTTATATTCATTCCTTAATATCATTATGTGAATTATTCAAATTTTTTAATAATGGGTCTTAATTTTAGAAGGAATTCGTAAAAGATTTTAGAGTTAGTATAAACAACCATGGGTATCGGAAAAAATATTAATTATTTAGTGATAATCCTTAATATACCGTTAGTTACCATACCAATATCCAATTTTTCCATTATATTATAAAATTGAAATACTAGTACGTTTCGTATCATATGCTTATATTTAACAAATATACAGTATACAATATATCGATGATTGTAAACTACTTATTAGACCTATTTTTGTTGACGAATATTATAAGTAATTCGATTTAAGAAGTAAGGTCGCCGCTATAACAAAAAAATCATTCGTAAAAATTATGAATTTTGCCGTCATTAAATCCACGAATACTATATTAATAACTTCATTTAAATTATCCATTTACTATTAGATACATTTATTGAAGTTATTAAAGTCTTTATTTGGTGAACCTTAAACTTATACCGCAACCAATAAATTCTAGAATAGTTTTAGTTGGCATAAATTAACGACGTAAACCGCTGGATATCTTGGTTTAAGGTACCGTTTCGAATTTGTATCGTTGGCCTTATTTTTTTTTTCCAGGTTTGTGACTTGCATTTTTAGCGCAAGTTTAAATATGCACCACGATCGCCTTCAATACTATAAATAAGAATTGATGATTCTTTTAAATTAAATTGTATACCTTTGACCAAAATCTTAATTAAATTACACTTTCAAAAGCTTAAATCAATAGCATGATACTCTTCTACTACAAATCTATTAGTACTCAATACAAGTCGATTGTCAATTTTTATACTAATGATACTGAAGTTATTACACCATGTAAAAAGCAAACATAAATTAAATATTAACACCTTGATATATCATTTATTCTTGAAATAAATTCAATACGTTAAAAACTAATAAACTTTTACTTTAGCCAATTCGTATAATGATTTCATATAACGCATAATTATTTTGGTAAGAAATTTGTCTCATAAGCTTTTTGACAATTCAAATTGTACATTCATTAACAATCGATAGAAAATTGCGTATAAACTTCCATAATATATCGATTATTAAGATTAAATACACCGCTTCCGCTAGTACTCAAACTGGCAATGATTGCGACGATTAGGCGTTAATTAATCTTCTAGATTGTAAACGATTAAACAAAGATTCAGTCTTTATTTTTAACTCTGTATTATCATAGAATTAGCCTCAACTTTTCGTATAGCCGTTTCTTGGTTTTATCCTCAACCTCATACATTATCTTCGACTTAAAAATCGTTCCGTTCTATCCTTTAAATTATGCCAATAGCATCAATTAGATTATGCCACAAGTGAAAAATTTATCAATCTTAACTTAATTTTTTTTATTAGAAAAGTTACCCAACGTATTAACAATACCTTTAACACGTATTTTGATAGCTAACTCATAATTAAACTTCTCTTTTTATTATATATAGTCCGTATTATATACTCGTCTAAGTTTACATTCCTTATTGCTATCCTTTCATTCATTATATATCCTCCTTTTATAAAGTTGTTTACGCCGTTATTATTTCATAAACTTATAAACTATCAGTTTAAAGAGTTTATATAAGTGAATCCACTCGGTTTTAAAATCCTCATCAGATTCAAACGGGTTTGAAAATAATTTAACCAATATAATATAAAAGTTAAGAAACCTATTTACGGTTTCAACCACTACATTTAAATTCTTAATACTCAAAATATTGTAAGTATTGGAACAACAGTTAATTGTAGTACATCTAAGTTCAATGCAATGACTGCAAGTTGACTATACTAACTGCAAGTTGATTGTACTTATTGTAAGTTGACTGTATTGACTGCAAGTCAATTGCAGGGAGTGCTATATTCAATGTGGGGCATGAGCCAAGCAGTTGCCCACACAGATTGGTGTTCAGACCAGCTTGCGGTCTGTCACACTTAGAAATAAGAAACAACCACATCACCACTTTCAATACAATATACCAATTACTAGGTACAGTCACTTAGCACACTCAATAACAGGGTCAGTCAGTACTTGGTACAACTTCAAGTACTGATACGTCTCAATACCAAAGATGAGGAATTGACAGGAGATGTGGATATCTCCAAGTGACACTAGTTATTACTAGTGCAAGTACTAGTATTGACTTGTACAAAGGATCAGCACAGAGATGCTGCCTGGGCTAGTACTTACTAGCATAGAAGAATTAGTATTTACTAGTATATATTAGTATTAACTATCACAGAGCCTTGACCTTTGATCGAAATCTCTATAAGGATATAATGGATTATATATCAAGTCCTCCGTGTAGATTCTGGAATACTTGAATCTATAAGCCTACACAATATCTTCTTGTGTAGTACCTTCAACACATTATCAGTACGATTATACCTTATTGTTTTACTATTTAGCTGAATCCAGTTTTATACCTTTTCCTACCGTACAGATTAAAATGTCTACTTCTTGTGGACCTTCTGATACCTTTGAGAAGGCTTCTTCAACATCCCCAAAACGTGGCTTGTTTCCGCCACCAGGACTGTCCTATGGAAGTACCAGTGATAATGGTCCTCCTTCACAAAGAACTGTTATTGCATCCGGCTCCTCAGGTCCCTTAGGACCTACAGGTTTTTCTGCTCCTCCTATTTCCCCATCCCTTCGTTTCTTACACTTTAGGGTTACTCCCGTTGCTTCAGGGGCTCTAGACCCTGAAGCCCTATTAAGGAAAGGGCGAAAGGCAGCTCGTAATGCCTGTAGGGCTCGAGCTAAGTAAAAACTTCAAGTCGTTAATGCTGATGATCTTGCTAATGAGGAGGCAAAAGCTAAGGCTACCTATACCTTAGATCACCCAGAACGGGAAAAACTTAAATCAGCTATCGATTTATACAATAAACTGATAGCTAAGCTTAAGAAACGCCTTAAAAGTCCCCAAACAACGAAGCCGGAACCACTTAAATCGATAGGCACCACTACACCGATGAAAAAGGAGGAAGGAAATATTAAAAAATCCTTCTTTAACGTTAATAAAAGGCAGGGGGCCAAGCTTTGGCCTATACAAACTAAGGTGTAGATTAGCTAGCAGTCTGCCCAACTTGGATCCTACATTCACTACTTGACTTTGAAATACCATTTGTTACTTCGACCACAATTCGAATCAACAACTCTTTGCGACGTTTAAAGCCCTATAGGCAAGGTCTACCAATACAACTTGTAATTACATAGCAGAGATTTCTAAGATTATTGTTAAGGAATATAGTTCTTAATAGGTCAAAAAGACCGATTATTTAAATTTTGTTATATATGCTGTAAAGCAGAATCCTTTTACGCCAATGTTGTTATTTAGGTTATAAGCTGTGGTTTAGTACATTGTGTATACATAGGGTACCTGGTGACGAACTAGCTTGACTGCTGGCACTAACACTAGACCATTTCCATTTGACTTTGGTTATAACCTGTTCTCGACCTCTTTCACACCATGCAGCAGACCCTCAACCATAGTGTCTGGTTCCGACAGGAACGGAGAGTGAGAAGTGTTGGCGGTGAAGGTGATTGCGTTCTCGCCCAGCATAGCACCCAGCTGGTGCTGAACAGTCGGAGCCAACGCACGATCGTCTTCGCAGTAGTAGTACATGCATTCCATGTCCTCCCAGGGCTGGTACGTGACCGCGTCCCGGAACACAGCGGCGGATTGGTGCCTGAGCTTGGAGATTGCCTTCGACTGCAGTTCTACGGGCACGTCATGGTAGAAGATATCCTCGGGGGTCTCTGCGAGTACGCGCTCGCCCTATATTGATCGTCAGTCACCCATTCTCTGGACCGTTTGGTGAACAGACTCGTCGCACCTGAAAATTCATCCACGGCAGCGGCTTGCCGCCCAGCATGTCAGTTATGGACAGGCCCTTGGGCGTCACAAAGGCAGCGAGGTACACAAGCAGAGCAACACCTCCATCCTCGCCCTCCGCTTTCCGCTGTTTATATCCCAGCCCCTTGACGGCCTCGGCGCCGACCAGCCCTCCATATGAATGGACCACAAGGATGACTTGCTTTCCCTGGTCGACATGGACTTGCAGCTCGGCGCGCAGGGCCGCGGCATCGTCGTGAAGGCCCTTGTTTGGGGGCTCAGCACCGACTGATGGATATGCAACGGCGTGGCTTTCGTAGCCCTGAGCGTGTAGCTTGGCCCGGACGATCTCAAAGCAGTCGGGCGTGTGCCATGCGCCGGGCGCGAGGACAAATATGGGTCGCGCCATGGTCTCAGACGCGGTGGGCAGGGGGAATACGGCAAAGAATGATGGTAGCAGCTGCGCAGAATAAAATAGGACCGGAAAACGACGGCAAAGAAGGAGGATGCCAAGGTTTTGGTACGCAAATATATATGCAGTACTCGGACCGGATGTGTCGGTTGGCACTGCATGGAGCCTGAGGTACAGTATGCATATTGCTGGCACACCGGTGCATATTTAGCCAATGATCTCAGTTCTGGGCTGAGACGTAGAACTTAGACAGAATTATAAACTTGTATGGGTGGTAACCTCGTAGGAGTAGCTTTAACAATGGTGTCCTCAGCATGATCAACGCCGTGATTTTGCTAACATGATGCCTTTTTATCCCTTTCGGACAAGTTGGAAGTACAACTTCATCCAAAACCGGGACTATAACACATATATTACTTGGGGTGCTACAGATGTGATTGTTACTGATACTGTACTATCTAAGGCCACAGAAATGCGATATGAGGGCAAAGTGGCCTGTAAGCGTTGAACAGCTGCTTTTCAGTTTGGTGGGTACATAGGAGTTCCCTCCCATTCCCACCAACATGAACTATCGATCAACCCAAGTCTTTGTTGGCACAACCTTGCGTCTGCTGGTGCCATGAGTGCCAGTGCGACAATCACCTGCAAGAATTTCTTGGCAACTCTATAATTGATGGCACATACCCACTTTCAACAAAGTCCTCGAGGTGTAATGCAGAGAGGCAATCAACAAGGACAAACAACAGCAAATTCACTTGCAAACTTGTCGGTAAATGAGGGACTCCGACAACAAAGGGGTGAAAAGGTGGTTACTTTAAGTTACAAGCTGATGCTGTTTGCAGCTCTCTTGAACTTCCCAGGGCGGTGTGCGACCACAGCTAGTAACAGTATACCACGGTATCGTACTAATTAGAAACCATCTCTGCCAGGTACTGACAGGCATGGAACGCATCCCCGTTAAGGTGCTTTGCACGGACCATGTGCGCGGATGGTATCTATTACCTGTGCCACCATGATATACAGTGGTATCAGTGGAATCAAAGTTTATACAGCAACCTTGCTGAGGAATCGGCTTTGCAAGCAAAGTTTATACGGCGACCTTGCTGAGTAATCGGCCTCGCAAGCAAACCCGTCAGATTGTAAAGCCGATTTCTAGCAAGGTCGGGGTATAAACTACCCTTTGGGACCCTTTGGGGCTGATCTACATGTAGTTTCCCACTGTTGTTTGTACAAGCTATGAGTTTGTTCGCTGAATCAGTTATTGAGGGTTGATTTTCAGTTGGGTACTATGGTGGTATGGGGTCCGTGCGCCACACTTTGAAAATATGGTATACTAGGCCAAATTTGGTTAAGTTTACACAGTAAGGTGGCACAGACCAGTTACCTTACAGGGATGCTATTATTTTGGTACGATACCATAGTAGTTTACAGATATTATAATTATGGCTTGATTTAAATCACAAAGTTATAACATTATTTGTATAACCCTTTCATTTGCTAGTGTTTTTTGATCAGTGTAACAACTCATTTAGTTATTCCTATTTTTATTTTTATTGTTGTTTTGGGTGGTGGTGTTCTTATATTAAAACATTGCCATTAAGTTTAAAGTTACGTGGTCTAATGATTCAGAATAGATTATTATATAATAACCTTATTAACTAATTAAGCGCGTAAGTATATATCTACTAATACGGTTTGCTTACAGACTATAAATAGATTAGCAATGTAACTAATAAAGGAACATTGCAACTACACCAATAATACGGCATATATTAATAGGTTGGCATTGTAATTACAAACTGTATTATGGCCTGATTATAAAGGAAGCTATGTAATGTTATTCATATTGGTAATATCCTTTAACTACAGCTGTTATAACGTTTGACAGGATAGTATATGTTTGATTATATACTACATTATGTAAGTAAATTGAAATGATTAATACAATGAACTAATTTACCCTGAAGCCTGCAAAACAACTCAATTAAACTTTCTTTAATTCAAGGATTTTTTTATGAAAATTGCGTTAAATAACAACCACTACTTTTATGTACTAAAATATAAATTTTACAGGTACCATTTTAGCATAAAAACCAAAAATTCCCATATAGTCAAGCCTTTAAATAACGATATTTTGGTGAGGAATAACGGTTGTTTATAGAAGCTTTAACGCGGAAATAGGTTTGCTAATCCCGGATTTGGTATACATTCCACAGTACTAGGGGTATTAGAAAGTATGCTGGTCAAGTATTTAGTCCGTGCACCACACTCGCCGAGAATGCTAGCCCTACCCAAAATAGAATATACCTAACTGTATAAGCAGCATCAAAATAGAGAGTTCGAATTCGTGTACGTTGTTGTTCAGCAAGGTGTTTTGAATGAATATCGCGTGGGCGATATCAGATTGTTGAAGACATCATGGGTTGTATGTATTATAAAAAAAGAGTTTGCGTTTCTTGGGCAAATGATAGTAGAAATGTGATGTGCTAGGCCAAATTTGGTTTAAAGTGGCACAGACCAGATACCTGACAGGGGGGCATTCTAATTAGGTAGGGTTGGGTAAACGCTTAACTTTATTTTTGTGTAAACTCATCGTTCTTTCTTCAAAACCTATAAGGGGAGAAAAGGGGATAAAAGCTACTTTGGCTGTATACGAGGGTTATATTTATAATGATGGGTGTTGGGACAGCGTTCAAGTGCAGTGCAGTCAAAGTTGATGTAGTCAAAGTAGACTGCACTGGCTGTAAGTCAACTGCAGTAGAGTGCCCAGTTCAATGTGGGGCACGGGCCAAGCAATTGCCCATACAAAGTAGTGTGCAGACCGGCTAGCGGTCTGCCAAACTTAGAAGGAACAACAATCCACCACCTGACCTTTGCAATACTACTGTTACTTTGACAAGACTTCGAATCGACAATGTTGCAACATCTAAAGACCTATCAATAATGGGTAATTTAAAACCTTTTCAAAGTATGGTCAAGTCCTTCTTGTTGTTTGTTTAGTGAAGACCCACTGGTCAACATCCCCAATATAGGCACAATATAAGAGAATACCTCAGCTTGGACCCAGCCATTGTACTTCGTAGGTTCATCCCAGTTCGACAGTCAGGGTCCCACTAGTAAGAAATATTAACTTGAAGTACTATGTACTGTGGTACCCTCGTATGGAGAGCACAGGTCTTTAAATTGCCTGTTTGCCGCCGGCGCCTTGTAGAACAGGAGCGTCGAAAGCCACCCAGCTTCGAGCGGCGGCGGCGGCAACAGCAGCGGTGGCAGTGGCAGCAGCAGCAAAAGCCTACCGCCCTGATGATGATGATGATGATGACAATGATGATGACGATGATGATGGTAGATCCTTGGCTGGAAGACGGGCGCGCATGTGTCTTGAGTCGTATGCTGGGGGGTAAGGCGTGACGAGCAGGCCGGTGGTTGTCGGCTGAAGGGTGCTTTTTTGGTTGACGTGACGATAGGCTTTTGCTGGGGTTTTGATGTTTTTTTTTTTACTCACTTGTTTGAAAGAGTGCCAGTGTTAGATTGTGTGTTGGTTTGTGTGTTTGTGTTCAGATTCCGTGCAAGTCGCTAGGCATAGTGTGTTAGAATGTACCAGAATATATTATTTGATTCTATGACCCCCATATGTTTTAAATATTATCAATCGATTTCGAATATTTTTTTATCCATTATGTAAACAAATTGTCTTCCGATTACTTGTCCTATGATTATAGTGCAATATACATTATTATTTTGTATACCTTATTATACTGTATTACGTACCTTTTTACTTTATAATTTCCCCGTTGCTTTGTTTACTAGTACACCTACAAACCTCTAAATGAATGATTTCATTGCTGTTACAGGCTGGTGCTTGCCTAGTGTAGCCGGGGATGTGGGTTTGTAACTGTTCCTAGCTTACAATCCGAATCACTGGTATTGCAGTGATAGATTATTAAGCCGGTGCAACATTGTATATTCAAAAGAAATATCTGACAAACTGAAGTTGGCGCCATTAGTTATATATGAAGATCGGAACTGTGTTTTGTGCTGCAGTCGGCTTCGACGCATACCAGATCTGGCGCATTCCGGATCACTCCGGCCGGACTGGCCTGGATCTACAATCATCCCCCTTTTCACAGAGTAAAGCGGCGTCAGCAATATTGTAATCTTGGCAGTGCTCCCTCCAAACACATTTGTTGAATTTAGGATCCACAACGACCCCCTTTTTCAAATAGCAAGGCGGCGCCTGCAAGATTGAAATCTTGGCAGTGCTCCCTCCAAACACATTTGTTGAATCTGTGATTTAGAAAACAAAAGAAATGCGTAAAGAAATGTTAACCCAATTGGAACCGATAACTTTAACATATAAATTCCAAAATGATTTCTTTAGCTTTTTCTCCAGTTGCAACAGGGTAACACTACATCTTTGAACCTGATGGCAGGCACTATCTTCTGCAACGGGAAGTGACGATCGGGACCAATATGATCATGTCCGATGATCCATATGATCGTCGGGTAAACAATAACTCTTCCATAGACCCAGTACAAATCGTCGTCATTAATCATCGTGAGCCCCGTAAATCCGAATTCATCCATCTAATAATCAGCGTAATCGTGAAATTTTGCAAATCTTCTCATCCGCAATCAACAGTTACGTCAAAATTTAAGTCAAGATTTACAAATTTAGATAAAATAACCATTATTACCATCAAAGAACCTTACCAAAATTAATCTAATTTCGGACCCCCTGAAAAGAGTTAATTTCGAATATTGACACATTAGTCAAAATATTGCTATACTAGACGAATTTCCGTTAAAATAAAAAGTAGGAAAAAAAAACACCAGAATATTTGTCAAATCAATTTAACATTCACGACAATCCAACGCCTATAACATCTTTTAAAGATACAAATTCTCAAAAGTACAAAGACATTAACTAGCAATAAACGTCGATATACAAAACCTTATATTAATATCATTAGCCGACTATCTTCAATCATCGTATGAAATAAGTTTTATAAGAACGTTTACCGGTTAACCCAAAAAAAACGTAAATAATTATAATAAAAATGTTAAAATCCCGGTGAAAACGCAATTTTTTGGATGATATAATCGTTAAAAAAAGTATAGAAGTTACTATAACATCGGATTCAAGGAAGCCATTGCTAAATAGAATAAAAAACACCTAAAAACGAATGTAGAAAATAGGTTCAATTGAAGATATTATTAGTCGTTGGATTAAAATTCCGATTTATAAAGATTAATATATGAATCTCGGTTAAAGTAAACTAATTCGAACGATGTATTGAAGGGTATTTAGTTAAATACGTACGAAAAGTATACGGCCTGATAATATAAAGCTTACATATGTTGTTAATGAAGCTAAGCAACCGGTTTCTAGCTTATTTGATTGATAATAGTGTTAATATTGATATTATATAACAAACTAAGATCCTGAATCAATTGACATTAAAAATTCTTATACATGAATATAGTATATTCATAAAGAAAATTATATACAAAATGGTTAAAAAACATTAATTTCAGTCATTATTGTTTTTATTCGAAATAACAACCTTGTTTTTGGATAATAATATTTAGAATAAAACATTTGATTATTCAACAAACATTATGAACAAATGTAATGTAATCTATACGTTGAATATGAATATATGGGTCTCTAGCTTACTTGAAAAACAATAAATCTACTTTTTATGCCATGTATAGCTATAATAATAAACTATATATTACAATGACTACAAAAGCCGATTATCAAGGAATATGAAATGATGATTAAAGATATCTTAATTTAAATGATTGGTACCAAAATAAAAGAGAAACTAATATAAATAGGGTAAAATAGTGTTAGAAAGATTAATCGAAATAATTGAATAAATGATTATAATTTAACTTTGACAACGCGCTCAACTTATACCACCGATTCCAAGATTATTTTTATTTAAAAAATATGGTTTAAAACTTATTAAATGAAGAAATGAACCATAACTCGAAAACTTATTTCGAAGAATATTAAAATCACAACTAATAATAAATAATACGGCAATATGTAAATAATCGTACATAATTTCTGTTAATGAAATTGTCAGTAAGATCTCTATATGTTAGCATAGTAGAAGGGTAATCAGAAAGATTTGTATTGTAGAAATAAGATAAAATGAAGGGAGAAAAGGCATCCGGAGAGTGCATGCTACAGGTGAGAGCTTATAAGCTCTCACTCCAAGCGTGGCACTCCACCGTACACTTTACTAATCTCCCTTTTAAGTAGTGGTATAAAGGGTGCATCTTGTAGCGTGATACGTTATCATACACTTTGCAAGAGTGTACCTTACAGCTTGCAAAGTGGTCCTTACGTACACTAACTATAGTGATATATAATAATACCCATAGAAGTCAAATACGTTGATTTCTATCATTTCTATAATTTAAATGGAGAATAAGTCAAAGCGTTGTATATAGTCAAATTAATGGAGGAAATACTAAATAGTAATTGAGATAAATAGATAGAAAATTTAAATGATTGAAAATACGTCATAAGGGAAATATTTTGTCATATCAATGGTTATTGAACGTCGTTATAATCAAAACCATCATAATAGTCTATATAACCGTAGAAACAAAAAAATAGAATATATATCGCTTATCACTCGTTTAGTACGTCTAAATGCGCCTCACTCTAAAACACGATAATTTAAAACTATATCTTCAATAATATAAACTAAAGAAAAATTCTGTTTTAAGAGAGATTAAATTATTTCAAAACAATAATACAAAAAGAATATCGGGTAAACTTGAGTTTGAAAAACACCGGAGCTATTCAAGTATTTTCCGATTGTCCTAAAACTGTTTCGGTTTTACAGTTACCGTATAAGAGATATACCGAAAAATCATACTAAAATTACTATTAAATTTAAGCATTATTCTTCAAAAATAAATAGCACGCATATGTAGATTGGACACTGTTCAACATAATTGAATAAACAAATGATAAACCTTTTAAAGGAAGGAATATATGCATTCTTAATATATTTCGGTAATGGTAATCATATAAGATCGCGTATTGATTATGGAACCAAAAACCTTAATAACATACATTGAAAGAAATATAGACAGTATTTATGTCACTCGTCACCTAATTTTTTTTAATTTTTTGGTGTAATGAATTACTTGTTACACTATGGAACGTTTAAGAGTGACCATTTAAAAGGCTAACCTGCCTATAATATAAATAATAGCTGACGATAATCGATCTTTGTTTATCAGCTATGTATCATTTCCTTCAATAGTATATGATTATCGGTAAGGTCTAAAATCTATTCTTATGAAATAAGGTATTTAGAAGAGTAATCGTTAGATTGGTATTGTAGTAGTAAAATATGATCCAAAGGAGCATCTAAAGGTGCAAGCCATAGGTGAGGGTTTATAAGTCTTCACCCAGAGCGTACTACTCTAGACCGCTCCACATATTGCCGTTCGGTCTGGTATAACCATTCCAGACCGATCCATGCATGGAGCACTTTGCGTCTTGCAAGAGTGCAGCCTGCAGCGTTACACATTATCGTACACTCTGCAGAAGTGCACCCTGCAATACAGTGCACTGCTAATTGCCATATATATACTATCTATGAGAGTATATAATAATATCCACAGCGATATTATATATGAAATCTATATCTATACCTCCCTCAATTATTCCTTGCATAATTTTCTATTAAGATTTAATTGAGTCGTTCTTCATTAGACTACCAATAACTAAATTTGATCTTTGTCGAAAAATACTAATATTCGGTAGTAATTTTTATAAGACGTGGTTCATAATTATCACATCTTAATATATGATCAACGAATATAAATAAAACTATGAGAAATTATAACCTATTATTTTAGGAATCGGGTTTAAATATGTGGAAACTTTTGGGGTTTAAATTAAATTACGAGGATATCAATAAGTAAAAAAATCCAAACCTAAATAAAAAGAACTGGAAGTGTTGAAAGAATTGAACTAGCTATTGGATTTTGCAAAGTAAACTTGATAGTGGCCATATACAAACTAAGACAGACTTTATATCTAAAGGGGGAGTATTGATAATCGAAAACTACAGAAACAATTTACATTAAGAAAAGTATAACTTTTACATATATTTCGATTATACCTCTTTTATTTCAACTTCATATTACAAAATATCAGCGTAGTCATTGGCTATATCAGTGCTATATACTTATATTAAAGCATCATTAGAGACTAAAAATTATATTTCGTTTAACTATGTAAAAATACTGCTTGTAAAAGAATACCTGTGTATTATTAGTTATTTATGACGTTTAACGAAGTTGCATATTTTATGTACAGTTTCAATATGATAATTATTCGATTTACTCGATCATTTTTCATCACCTCTATTACCAATAGAACTTTCAATTACCGATTGTTATTGGTAGACTAATTCGTATTTAAAAGGTTGAAATGATTATATTATAGCATTTTGAGCGTTACGAATAAAGAACAACAAAAAGAATTTCTAACTATACCAATATAAAAATTCAATTAGTGTATAAAAATTGAAGAGATTTTAATGAAGAAGTTTAGGGTTGATAACAGAAAAGAAGACATAATAACTCAAAATACATAGTTTAACTGAAGTATCAAATGTGGACCGGAATGAAGAAGGTTAAGTCAAAGAGGACAGTAAAAAATTAATATATAGTTTAAATTATGTAGTATTGATATTGTTAAGACATTGTAAATGGTTAACTTAACAGAGTTTGTTATAAGAATTATGCGACGTGTTAATTAGATTTGGTGAAATAGCTAGTATACATATATATAATAGCGCATTTGGTCCTATATTGAAAAACATTCAAACAATTCACCTTATAATTCATTCTATTGAATAAGAATTAGTTGATCAACTATTAAAATTGAAATAACTAAAGTATTCGAAAAATAATGTAATTTTCATTTAAAGACTTTATCTTGTAATGAAAATAATAAGGTTTGTTATACCTGAACAATGGGAATAGTCAGTTTCTTTACAATATTGTTAATATAAAAACTTCACAAATCATTTTGTATATAAGTATATTCCTGTTCATATAAATATGATAAAGTCATAATTAACGATGTATATTAGAAACCAGTATTTAATCAATTTTTTGAAAAAAGAAACACGATGTTTTCTTTTAGTAATATATCATGAATATATATTCCGATGTACCAATCACTATTGATCACAAGTAGAAAATGGCACTTATCAACAAAAAACAAATCATTCTTAATGATATTAATAACATAGTAAATAACCAGTAATAATTATACCTATTATATTTTCAACGATATTACTTATGGTTAATAGCTGTTACATAATCGTTAAAAATCATAGAATATAATAAGTTATAAACCAATGCTACCACTATGAATAGAAAATAATAATGCTTGGAAAACAGCATTCTATGTATGTATCTATATCTATAACGAGTTTTCACACGTATTTGACGTAATATTCAACTTTTTACACATACAATATTTCCCACAAATTTCTTTCGAACGAATGAATCTGATATTTTGTGAAATAGTACCATTTATAATACGCATACATTATTTCAGATTTCGAAATTTTGCAAGAATTCATCTAGGTATCAGAAAAATATTGAATAAAATTCAAAATATGGGCAAAAACAGAGAATCACTATATATCTATTAAAACACTCAACGAATTCCTTTACCTTACTCCTTATATTTCAAAATTCATACTTGATGAAATTTTATAAACCGTTTCACTAAAGATATGACAGATGCTACAGGTGCCTAAAACCACTTTATATACAAGGTCTACAAATAAATATGATGGATACCAAAAAAGTAAAATAGAGAAAGGAATAAGTTGAAGCATCCGTGACGATACATTTGATAATTTGACAAAATGTATCGGCGACATGTAGTTTTTCTTCATATTGTCATATAGTTGTAGATACATTTGGTAAAATATTTGTTGATATAGGTTTTCCATTGTATGGATTATCAATATATATTCACATGATGAACAAATTAACCTCGGGGTTTTTAATAGTGATTTGGTAGTTTGCTAATATGAGTTGTCTAGAGATTCTGTGTTAGTTTTTGAACTTAAAACTTTGAATGATCAATTTCAAAGCTGAAGTTTTGAAATGGGTTCAATAATCATATTTCGATGATTTGGCGATAAATTCATCACTTTAGACTATCACAATCAACTGAATAATTTAAAAGCTTTCCTTATTTACTTTCGCAAACAACTACACCATTTGTAGAGACACTTCGCAAAAATCTTCCACTTACTTTGCTCAATTACAAAATGTAAGCAAACAGTAATGTCTTTTTTTTACCTAGCTTATCTATGCTTAACATAATTAGTATTGATTATTGTTATTAGGATTTCATTGTTGAAACATAGTTGATTCGAATCTTTATTCAAAATAATTAGTGTTTTCATTACAAGTGGTGTGTTATTCTTCTAAGTTTGATAGACCACTAGCCGGTTTCAATACTGGTTTATATGAGAAACTACTTAACCCATACCACATACCGAATTAGAGACCAAATTACAATGAAATTGCGGTCAATAAAGTTGATTTGACTATATTTAAATTAACTTCTGTTCCATAAGATTCGTTATTCATCGAACGTAGGTAAATTAGTTTCTCTTATTATAGAACTGTTTAAACTTAATTATTTAAATAATAATTCAAACTCTGTTTAGCGTAATAGTACTTTAGGGTTTAATATTTTTCTTGTTTAGAAGAAATCTAATAATGAAGGGAGGCATTGGTGTTAGAATTATCATATTTGTTGTTGTTAATAGTTAATATAAGGTATGAGATTATAATGTTGGTTTAAAATTAATATAATTAGTTATAGTAAGGATCATTCATATCAAATCAATTGTTACATTTTTGATAAGTTTGATTAGAGCTATTATATAGTATAGACTCGTTATTAAGTAACTTCAAATAAACAAGAACATTATCATATATATTTACGATATAATTACCATTTCATAAATATGTACTATTTTGGTAAATACTGATGTAATAATTATAACTACTTTCGGCGTAACGGTGATTACGATAGTGACTAGGTCAATAAGCCTATAGAATTGTTGTTAAACAAATCGGAAATAGAAATTTATATTATTGAAGCGTATAGAATATCCTTTCCCATAGTTATCAAACGTTTCATTATAAACATACTGATTCTAGTGATGGTTGTGACAGTAAAAACATAGGTAGTAAGGGTTGATAAGAGAATGACTGACAATTTAAAACAATCATTAGCGATATTGAATACTGTATTTTAATATAAACTTAGGTGTTGGATTATCTTAACGTTTAATATAACGCTTTTAGCTTGTTTTCGGGTTCTATGTTCTTTTAAAAATTTATGAAAAATTCGGGTTTCTGGTGATTATTAATAGTTGATTGGTATCAGAGGTTGCTATCTTAATTGAAAATTTCGTCAAATATTTTATCATAGAATTTTGTTATCATTTCCATTGTAATTTTTCTGTAACATATGATAAATATTTCGGTTTTCCTATTAAATTAAGCGAGTAAAGGGGTTTTGACTTTTAAATTATCGAATTTACAAGCGATATTCATTGTAAAGTATAACGTTAAATATCATTCAGTAAGGGTCGTATAGAACAGTTTTACGATTTTTCATCTTTTCAACGCGAAAATATAAAGATTATCTATGATAATATTGAAAATTGTCAGGTAGGAAGATCAAGTGAATTTTCAAAAAAAAAAGTTGGATATGGATTTTTTTAGAAAAAAAAATGTTATGAACGTTCCAACAGTTACAAAATTCTAGTATAAAAATGTGGTAGTTGATAAGAGTATAGTTTTTATATTACAATAAAAATAGAATAAATTAAATTTGGTCTTTTAATATATATTGTTTTGTTGTTATATTTCTTGGGATCCATCCTCATGTATTCAAATTGTAGAAGGGTATCGAATCTGTGACAGGTTTCATGGTTTTTGAATAGACGAAGTTTTAGGTTACGGTGTACGTTAATAACTTTGTTAATTTTTACATTACATTTGCGAATTGTAACCTTTATATATTTAATAGTGAATCTGAAGTGAATAAAAGGGTTTTTCATAACAAAGTCAGTTTTAAAAAAGATGAATAGGGTGACAGTATTACGTATACCCGTTTTGAAAGATTCGAACATGTAAGTTTTATAGGGATGATAACAGAACTCGTTGGCAAATACGGTGAAATATTTTTTGAAAGGGTAGAACACTTTGCAATTTCATGATTATTCTTTACAATTATTCGGCGATTGTGAAGTTCTGAGTGGTTGAAGGGGTTGAATGAGGCGTTGAAAAACAGTTAATAACATTAAAACGAATAAAATCACAGTAATATGTAATGTTAAATGGGCTAAGGAGTTTAAATTCATTTAAATATAAGAGTAAATACAACGAGCTACGTTTTTATGAAGTAGTAAATCTTTGATATCTTTATATTAATGGTCTTGAAAATTGAATACGTTATATTTTCGGAATTTATCTAATTTAAAGTAAACATGGAAGAAAAAAAAACATTCAAAAATGGTAATCATAAGCTGTTTTTATGGTTGATCTTATCATAATAAGTTAAAATTTGTGAATTTGATATATAGAATTTGTTTTATAAAAGGTAGAAAATTGCAGACTATTAGACGTTATATGGAGGATTGTATGAGTATAGAAGTGAGATAATAGGCAAGAGCTATACTCGTAATAATAAGCAATATTATATATTGCTTCATTACCAATTTTCACATCTTTTTATTCAAGAAAACTGGGAGATCCAGGACTTCCATCCCACTTTTCATTTGATATCTTAACCTTGATGTTTAATACGTCATTGTATTTTCTTTCAATATGAGATAATCTACTTGGAAATGATATTGAATGTTTTTTTATGGAGTATTGTTTATGTATATTTCTTATTTATCTAACTAGTACAAATTTGATCAAGAGGTAAATGTTGTAATCTATTATAGTTATTCCATTAAAAAGGATCTAATATTCACATCTTTATATTTTATTATGATTCGTGAATTAAGGTTTAAGGATCTTGTAATACAAAACCTTTCTATTAAAAACAGAAAATGTATATATTCCCCGAAGATTAATTATATATTTTAAGCAATTAACTAAAATAAAACGAGTCTTCATACAATTTCAAGTACTAGTGGTTGGATTGGGTCTACATATATATTAGATTGCAAGTGAACGGAAATTTGTTTCTTAAATTCGAAATTATATATCTCTATTTAACTGTTCGTCTCTTGTTTATTTATTTATTTTATTGTTGTTAGTTTCATTTTTTTCTATCGTTTATTATTAAAGTCCATATGTGAAATATTCATTATTTAAAATGTTATATGATTTTTTTTAGGTGGCAAGCCATATAATCGTCCATTGGTAGTACAGTGTTGAGTGCTTATTGCTAGGTACTCTCTATCGTGCATATATCCCATTGCGTACCGCTAGATAGCGCGCGTTTTTTAATCGTTAATTGCTTCATTGTCGCTACTGATATAATTATTACCAAAAAAATACTCTTTACCCAATAAACCTTTTTACTTTACATAATTATTACAAGCTAGTTCCTACTCTAGTAGTCGATAGAGATGTAGCCCTAGTAATTACTATAATGTTACAATATTCATATGCTACTCCAAAGCACACCTAATCCACATAACCAATCATATAACTAGATCAAAAGGTATTACCAGCTTTATAACAGCTTCATAATAGGTGTTTCTCTTCCATTTTCATCGAGGATTAGAAATATTATCTGATTGCCTTAAGAGGTAGCATTGGTTCGGTTTTTTTTACATATAATCCTCAATTATTTGATTTTCGACGGTTTTTGAAATTACTTACAAAAAACTATAGTTGGAAACAATTTTTTTCGACCACTCGAATTGAGACCCCTAAGTTTTAACACAATTCATTCACACGCGTCCAAGATTAGCTATAAATCGTTGTAACTACTTAATAAACCGAATTAAGCGCTTCATAAAAACCATTTACTAAAACCTTATAGGCAGAATGCATCGAAAGAAACCACGTTGTTCGCGAATAGATTATACGTACTAAATAACACAATATTAATGTATTATTTAAATTCATATAGATAATTTGGTAACTAAGACTCATTATAATCGAATCTATATTACGACTAGTTAAAACTTCTGCGACGTTTAACAACTGATATTTCAGTAAAAAAAAGAAACTTTAATGCGTAACTTATATAAAATGAAGACTTTACAAACTATACTAATATAGCTCCGCATCAATACTTACTAAAAGCCGCGTCGATTTACATAACGACAATAAACCCTGGATTCCTCCGATTTCTACCACGAATCTAATAGTTAACTTAACGGTATCAACTATTAACGGGTTGAATATAAACTTCTTCACTATCAGATGAATTTTTCAGATGTTGAATTATGTTTTCCGAGTAAAAAGTTATAATAATACATAAATTATATAAAATTTCTTTTCATTAATATTAAAAAGAACTATTTTAGGTTTTTTAAATATTAGAAAAATAATTAAATTCATTATAAAAATTCACTATACCGGTGGCGGTGATAGCAGTAATAGAGATGTTAACGTATTTATAAACATTCTTTACACCTATTATTACAACTTTAATATAATACAAGTTATTATCGTTCGGTTTACAAACTCAAACAAAACTTTCGTAAACAGTTTTACGTTTTTTTTCTTTTTCAATAATTAGGAGGCTTTATTAGCCTAAGTTTACTGTATGTTTTCGAAGTCTGTCACTTAACTTTTTATCAGCGAAAAAGCTATTAACAATACTCTAATTACAAAATTAATTTTTTATGATGTACCCAGAAAATATAACGAGTGAGTCGCTCAGAATTAATTTATTGATGAACTAGTTAATAGGTTCAGTACCCGATATAATAGCAGTGACGGCAATAGAAGTTGTAACTACGGTAATCAAAATAATAACGATATTAGCAGCGGAGTTAGTAGTGGCAATGAGAATAATTTGACTTTGTGCCCGTGTATGATAATCGAAATGATATTATAATAATATTAGTATACATTTTACGAGTTGATATTGAGCGATACGTTACTTAGGTTAATTAAGCCGAACTTTTCAGTTGTAAATAATACATTATTTATTTACTATAAGATGTGAATATCCAACTAATTCAAAACTGTTCCTTGGATTACGTTTAGCGTCCAAGTAACTTCTATACAAAAGTTTATATGGTTGTTTATTATATTTTTACCGATAATCCTATGGATTTTTAAAATCCAAAATTGGAACTTTTACGTATAATTCCATATAATAATTAAAAGAATTTTCATTTGATCCGGTAGCTTATTTATAACTCATTAATAGTTTCTCATTAATAACATAATTGTATTAAAACTTCAATTATTTGATTGTCGTTTTAATACCTATAGGTTATTACTATTATAACTTTATTAATAAAGTAGCTTACACGACGTATAAATTTATTTCATATTTCTATCTAACCTTAATGTCTTGATAAAACTATTGAACATATTACCGTTATAAAATTACAACTAATTTCATTTATTACGTATTGAATGTTGAACTTCATAAGTATAAATATTATATATTGGCATTCCTTATTGTTTATATTTAATTGAAAATTATTGAAGTAGGTTAAAAATGAATCGCGAGCAAATAATTTACGTTTCTTTAAAGTATATACTATTTATTGAATGAAGATAGGGTAAACATACAAAGGAACAGGGATTCATGCCTAAATAAAGATCACGTAAGGGCATAAACATTATGGTTATCCATATGATACTCTAATAAATACGTAAATATTAAGTTGTTGTCATGTAGTTAAACTTCTTTTTGTGAAAACAAAATAAAGTACTCATTTCTAAATTAATCGATACCGTTGACGATAGTTGTTTTTAGATATTTCTAGGAAATCTACACCTTCATTAGGAAAAAAAATCAACAAAATCTTCAATTTACTTGTTGAAAGACGATTATAGGATCTTTTATGAAAACGACAACTAAAAATGGATTTTAAAAATCTGTCAAAGCCCGTCATATATGATGTTACGGGAAAAGTTTTTAGTGTTGTGAAGGAGGTTAACGAAGTTATTAAACCACGGTTATATTCGCCTAAATGGATTCTTAACGGGTGCCTTCGTGTTTTTTGTTAAGAAACTTAAGGAAGATTTTAGGTTTTATATCGATTATTGATCACTTAACTTTATGATGAAGGTTGACTAATATTTTATTCATTTTATCAAAAAAAAAAGTTTGTTCACATTTTACAAGTGGAACAATTTATTAAAATCGATTTATGAGCCATTTCAAATGAATTCTATGTTGAAGAAAACGAGAAACAAAAAACCGCGTTGTGTATTTCTTTCGGTATTTTGTGTAATTAGTTATCACTTTTTATCTTTTCGAAATACTCACTATTTTTGAATGATATATTAATCAATTTTCACGTCAGGTTTCAAATATATTTTATTTTCTTTACTTGGACGTTGTTTTAGTTTCCTTGAATAATACTATCAACAATTATAACCTTAAAGTAATGCGGGTATGAAAAGGTTACAACGCGTTAAATTTAATTCTGATATATTCAAATAGGGGTCTAACGTTTTCAAATTATTCATTCGAAGTTTATTATTGAATTCACGATCGGAGTGCGTATAAACCCTGGAAAACTACGTGTTATTCTGTAATAGGCAGCTTTTATCTCAGCATTGAACGTAATGTATTTTTTTTATTTTGATTCATTTTGACGGATAATTCGTGTAAAATTATTCGATGATGGTCGGTTCTTTATACAATCTATTGAAAGGGGCTTATTTTCGTTGAGTGCCTGAGTAAAAGGTCAAGTTTAAAGGGCTTAAGTTTTCGTTTTTCAAGAAACCTATTTTCGTTTGATAATATCTCGAACAAGAACCTTTTTTAAAAGCCAACTATTTCGAATGATTTTTACAGCGCTATTTGATATAACGCGACGACAAAAGAGTCCTCCGACCCGTGGTATACCATTATTTCAGTTCTTTTTCCTTTAAATGTAATTGCGAAATTTATAATGAGAACTTTTTCAAAATCACAAACTGTTTTAATTTATGGAACGTGAAGCTCTGTAATATATCTGTCCCGTTTATGATCGTTACAAATTATGAAAATTTGAAATAATTTTCAATAACGAGGATGGTTATCGAAAAACGAGTTTTTTGATTAAAACGGTTTCTATATTGTTATTGTAAAAAATGTTCACAATAAAATAACGAATTTCGTATGATCTAATACATTGTAATGATAAAATTAAGATATTTTTAACCTCCTTTTTTTACTCTTACCTGTTAAACCGGAAATTTCAATTCATTCGCCATTAATCGCGAATTAAGTTCCTGTTTCTAAATTTATGTGTCTTTAGTTTTAGTATCGCCGGCGAATTTAGTCCCAAAGATTACATGTTTTTTCTGGATAATAATTTCTAAAGTGGTTAAGTTGCTATTATTACTCGCAATGTTATATATGTACGCCTAATTTGTGTTATAAGTATGGGTAACCATAATTTCCTTACCTATATTCGTATTAATAAGGAACAAATATTCAATATTTATATTTTGGAAATTACGGTAAACAATAAGAACGTTTTATGTTTTGGCGATCAAATTTAGGTCTTCGTTTAGGAGTCTTACTACCGTGTTCATTTAATCTACGTAAGATTTGCAATTACAGGCTATCTGAGCTGCGACTTTACCAATGTTATATTTTTTAAAACGTATTTACACGTTAGGTTATATGATATTATGCGGCGGTTTTATTGTAATTACAATATTTATCAATGATATTATTGAAAAAGATTTTTCGAATCTTTACCGGTTTCTAATCAACTTCAAAACGAGTTATTCGACGATTATATAATTGATTACCCTTAGAAATGTATTAGTAACCTATGTTACTTTATATTTTTACGAATGATATCAGTAAAGCTATTCACTTGAAGTTTATGGAAACCATGAATATTGAGACCTTTGTAAAGCGGTTTGTAAAGTATTGTTAGCGATTCAATAGAATTTCTTATATAATTATCAACAACCGTAATTGTGGATATTATTATATACCTTCATATATAGTATATTTAGGTGGCAGTACATTACGCTGTAAGGTACACTCCTGTAGCATGACACAATCACGTGTCATGCTACAAACTGTACTCTTGTAGAGTATACGATAACGTGACACGCTGCAGATTACACTCTCATGCGTAGAGTGGTCTAGAAGCAGGTATTCCAGAGTAGTACACTCTGGGCGAAGGCTTATAAGCCTTCACCCGTAATGTACACCTCTGGATGTTTCTTCTTGACTTATCATCTTATTTTACTTTATACCATAACTACCAATCATTCTGATTACTTTTCAAAGACCTTATGTTTAGGTGAATATTATAGGCTTGAGACCTTACCGACAGTAATTCAAATTAAGTGAATGATTTTCGAAAATGTTTTAAGACTTAATATGGGTATAAGAACGCTTGAATACTGCTTTTTGTCGCTAAATAAATAATGTTACTAAATGAGTTAACTAAGAAATTTTTAATTTACTTAAATTCTTTCATTATTTATCCCAAGCTTAATCCAAATCGTTTACATTAAGGTTGTCAATTAATGTTTCAAACATTACAATTATCGGTATTAATTCGTCTTTGATAATATATAACTATTATATTTAACATATTCAGCTGGTCGAACGCTTAATTATTCGAGTTATAAAATTATGCTGAAAACATAAGGACCTCGTTTAGTGTATTGATAACGTGATGAAATACACGTGAATGGTAATAAAAGTTACATAATATTATGTAGAAAAGCCGTTCATAAACACCGCTTTTCTATTTAACGATTCAAAGTTGGAGATACTATTTAGATTCTTTCAAAATCAATAATATAAACTAGTGGTCCAAAAAACTAAATTAACTTTACGGTAGGTAATAAGTCATGCATGTTGTTTATTTTTATATTATTCAATTCAATTACGTGGGTAGTAAATAACATAGGTTTCATATTTATCAATTTGATTAAATAGTGGCTTATCCGTTCCCAAACTAATAAGTCCGAAACCATTTACCGTTCGCTGTTTACTTTGTCGGCGAAAACGGAGAAGTTAAACCGAATATTACGTCAAAATATTTTAAAAACTAGAATTAAACCTTCAATGGATCGTATTAGAGCTAGGAAGCCCCTAAATAAACAAATGCTAGTTAAATAGGTAAGTTATGTTTGCTTGATTTCCAAGATGTTTATGAACTTTCATAGTATCGTAGTTTTCGACGTTTTTAAATCTTTTTAGAACTCAGCTGAAGAAAATAATGTATCATTTCGTCTGACCCAACAACTTGTTTGCGATTAAGCTGTCTATTGAATTTTTTTTTCATTTAGTTGAATTTATTATTTGTTTACCAAGCCGGTTTTATATAGTAACTTCGTTTATACTAAATATAGTAAACGTACATTCTCTATTTTATTCCTATCGAAGCATTATTCAACAAATTATTTAATGAAATTTTCGTATTGTTCAATGCTGTCGTCAAAGTACACGTCTAGTGTTTTATTTACTAGTAATTTTTCGCTTATTTTTACCAACTTATTGAACTTTTTGTCGATGGGTTAAGCGACTTGAATAAGTATTTTATATGGCTTTTAAGTAAGTTCCTCAAGGAATTTATTAGCTGTTATATGTACGTTTTCAATAAGAATGTTTTTATTTTCCTAGTTTTTGCGCTTTTCGTTTATTAGCTACATGATGTAACAATTGCTCGACGAAATAGGTGTAGAAGGAATGGTAATACCTTTACCAAGTGTATTAATATTGCGTTGTATCGCACGACGAACCCTTATGGCCTTTTTAACAACAACTTAGGTATATAAACTATTTTAGTAGTTGTTGGTGAAAAACAATTTAGAAATGAGGTTGTTTATTTTGGTTTTAGGTATTAAACGCAAGATAAACTTTAAATAAGTCTTTAATAGTTTCGTTAATGTTAGGGGTTAGATTTAAAGGGTTACTTGTATGGTTCGAGTTTCTATTAGTTGTATAAACGGTATAGAGCTAATATCGAAGACCGGTATTTACGATGTTTGTAAGTAAACGACTTACCATTATAGAATATTGATAACGGGTTTACCTTTAGTGTTGTAGCAAAAAATACGAGGACTATAGATTATATAGTAAATATATTAAAAGTAAATTTATTTACGGTGTTATTTTGGTACACGTTGATAAGCTTAATATATGGGAATTAATTACTTATTAGTAGGTATCGAGTAGTTTAAAATTACGGGTTTACGTCGAAAATGTTTTTGTCGACCACGATAGTAATTTTAACGTTTTTAGTGTTAATATTGAAACGAGGTAAGAAAAAAAAAGGGGAGAAGTCTATTAGTAGATGATTGTTATTAAAGGATTATTATTGTAAGAGGAAAAAATTAACAAAAGTTGAATGCGGTTTGAGGGAGTTATTTATAAGTAGAAAGCGACATTAACGCCGGTATTAATGGTAGGAATACCAACGCCTATTATAATGAGTTAAAATATTCCGCGTTTAACGGTATATATACCAACACGTTCTACATTATGCGATGGCAAACGCTAATAAACTAGAGGTAATATTATAAGTTAATACCTACCCTAATGGTCGCTAAAAATCCATCTCCAACAATTACCACGCTTTTACGATACTTCTACGCTACTCTAAAGCACGTTTACACCACGTAACCAATCATATAACTAGGTTATATCATATTACTAGTTTTATAGTAACTTTATCATAGAGGCTTTCCCTCCCTCTTTATTGAGCATTATAAACAGTATCCAACCATCTTGAGCGGCCGCCTTGACCTAGTGCCTTTACAATAATAACCTCATTTTACAATATTAAATTTCTATCCTAATACTACGATACTAGTTTACAATTATTATTTATCATTTAATTCTTTATTGTCTAAAATAGCGTGAATATTGAATTTTATTTTTCTGCTACTTTAACGGATGCATATAGTCAGGTAAAATATTTTGAAGGTTAGAATTAAGGTTAAGGTTAGGGTTAGGGTTAGGGTTAGGATTAGGGTTAAAGTTCATTCAGTATTGTCTACTACATTGTTGCTCACAATATCCACGGCTCAAATAGATTTTCTGATGTCTCGATTTTTGTAGGGGGATAAATCCCGTGATTCCTAGGTGGATATGTGGTACGTACCGCGGCTGGGCGCGCGGTGCATACCGGAGCCCGTGCGAAATACGTATCTGACAGGGAGCGCCTAGCAGGGTGCGCCGAACACCGACTCTCCATTGGCAGTACGAATACGTAAGATCTCCCGCGGTGCCGGGACCCGAGATGTTCAACATAGATGCACTGACTCATTTTCCCCAACGTCCCTTGACAATTGTGGCAATTCACAATGAGGCCTTGTGTCGAAAAAACGATGTGGATTTATTTCTTCCGGTCCACGCGCATCTACCTCTGTCATGCGATCCTCCTTCATTCCCACCTGGGAAGCATCGGAACGCGAGCCGGCGCCGAGAACCTCTTTTCCCTTTCTCAAGCTCTTCAATCGTCAGAAACGACAAAATCGGCTAGTTGCTATCTGAAGCCTATGAGATTTCGAGCGGGAAGGGAGGCCCAGGCGGCGTATGATGAATCCAGACACCAGCACACGGACCCAACAAGTCACCACGACGACGGCTTTGCTGATCCTCGCAACGGCTTTTGTTGCCTTGAGGTTTTGGGCACGATATAATGTCACTGTCAAGTATGGCTTGTATGTAACTCGTCACATTCGGGAGCATCTTCCCTGCAATCGGCCTTGTGTGCGAAATTCTGACTATTGCCTGCATATAGGGACGACTTCCTCTGCGTTGCCGGACTTGTATTTGTCTTCATGATTAGTGGCCTCAACTATGGCAGTATGTTTAGTCCGCTGTCTCTGTTATATACGGCACTGGTCTGGGGCTCAAGGCTGATACTTACCTTCTCTGTATTCAGTGATTGCCCACGGCATGGGTCAACACGCAGGCGTTGTCCAGCTCGCCGACATGGTTATCATTTTGCAGCAGCTGCTTGCCTTTGAATGTCTGTACGTCACGGCGGTCGCTGTGATCAAGCTGTCGATTCTGGCAATGTACCTGCGTGTCTTCCCCAGCCGAGGATTCAAAATTTCAGCCTGGATCATAGGTGGCATCGTCATTGCTTGGTGGATAGCCATCGTACTAGTCGGCATCTTCCAGTGCAATCCCATTCACGTAGCATGGGTACCGTGGGATGAGGGTGTCTGCATCAACTTGAAGGCATCGTTCATCGGCAATGCCGTGCCCAATATTCTCACCGACATCGCCATTCTGGTAATGCCGATCAAGCAGGTATGGAATTTGCACGCCAAAATGGCTCAAAAACTGTCCCTGCTCTGCACATTTGGCCTTGGCAGCTTGTAAGCTTTCCTCTTGCATGTTATAATTCTCCGCTACACTTATTGACCATTCGATAGCGTGCTCGTCGCCAGCATCTACCGCATTCATACTCTTATGGCCTTCGATGCCAACGACACAAGTTGTAGGTGGCCCTATCCAGCAGCACGGCACTCATAGCGACCCACTTCTGACTATTTTTCTACAACCAAGACACTTTGGCAACGCCTTGTACATGGTGTGTAGTCGAGTGTGCTTGCGGGGTCATCTGCGCCTGTCTGCCGACACTGCGCCCGCTGGCCAAGATGGTTTCGAGACAGTTCTTCGGCAGCACACCAAATGGCAGGAGCAAGTCCAAGACTCCGAGTCTTGGACCGACTGAGTTGGTGGCAATTGGAGGATCGGGCCCACAGAACACAGTCGGCAGAACAAGAAGCCCCTTTCAATGTCTCGATGGTGAGGGGCAGCGTGCTTGCGACACCAAGCATAACCAGTCACAGCTTTACTCGCACTCAACCGATACTTTTGATGTGGAGAGGGAGCATGCAAAGACTACGTCCAACAAGGGATTTGTGTGAGCATATATCTGATAATCCTAGTCAAGAACGCTACGCCGCGCACTCGTCATGCGGCTCTGCTGAAGAGCTACAAGAGACAATATCACATGATCGGCCGGTGACAGACCCCGGCAGGTTGATGCGTACACTCTGGATAAAACTTCTCATACTGGTCCACCTGCGCCATGTTCACCATTCGGCATCGACCCTGTTGTCATCTACTATAGTACCTACGCGCCTGCGGGTTGCCTACATCCCAAGCCAGCGGATTATATGACCATAGCTGAGTCTCCCTTAATATACACCTTCAAACAATGGCCTGTCCCATATTGCGCATCGGACCCAACAGGTGGTCCGGCACTAGAAAAGACAATCCAACGGGAAATGAAGGACTAGCCATTGCAGAAATTGCCTTTCGTTCATATATTTTCATGTGGGTGTCCCTGAGAATCGCGGCCGCGCCCCAGTGTGAGATTTCACGGTACAACAAAGTAAATTGGGAGCAGTAATCTAGGAGTATTGCCAAGCTTTCGGAATGCAGCTCCCTGTTAGTCTTATAAATAAAGTACATGACTTATACTCTCGCAAACTTCTGATTATCTTGAACGTTATGCGGGTTATATAATACAAAGTTTCGTTCTCTTAGCGTATGTAATTCCACACGCCCTCTCGACAAGAATAGTAACCTCATGATAATAAGGGTCTGTTTGGTTCCTAACTCAAGGTCCTGAATTACTGACTACATAGTAATGTGGATCCGGGAGCCTACATCGGATCCGGGATATCGGGTCCGAAATACGCACACAAATTGCACACAATATTGCAAATCCTCAACCACATAATCAACATATGCCCAGTCCAATCTTTTGAATATTTCCTATAAAAAAATTTATAATAACTGAAAATACGTATCACGACAATTCTAATCAACTAAAACCTAAGCTCGGAACTAATAAATCCTATAAAAATACATATTGTTATTAAGTAAACCTCAGTTTATTCATACAAATAGTTATTGATATATATATATATTTATAAACCTACCTCCCTTTTTCAAGTCAAGATTTATCACAAGGCTTATACGAAATACACCCTTTTCAACTCTACACTTTATTTACAATAATATCATCCGACTTTATAACCAAAGAATTCGATCAAAATTATGACTATAATGTTAGAATAATTGGAGCTCTCATCAATGGGATTGGTTGAGACATTTGATAAATCCAAACGGATATTTTTCAAATTAAAACGAATATTTTCATAGCCAGAATTAGATTGAAATCATTTTAATCCCAATCACAATATACGTTTAAACTTTTTTTAATAAGCCTTCTAGCAATTAATAGTAAAAAACGATTCAAATCATGAATTGCGCACTGACCTATACTAATTTAATTTGAAACCATCCTCAAAACTAATACCACACAAACCTCCTTCAAAACTAACTAACATAAGTTAAATAGATAATCAAATAGAATTTTAAGTTAGGACCAGTTTCACAAATGGAGAATATTAGATTACACGTTTCAGTTAATTTAAGTGACGATTCTTATACCTCAAAAGTAATGAATTTAAGGTTCGATATAGACAAAAGATTGAGTAAATATTCAGGTGAAAAACGATATTTCCTGAGTTTATTGAGCTAAACTTCGTCCGAATCGAGTTTAAGTATATTGAAAGAAATAAAATAACTTTTTTAATAGCCCTAAGACTTATATAGGTTGATGGAACTATATGAAAAAAGTTGATAGAAATATAAACTTCATTATGAATAATTTTAGTTACGAGTTTTGTTTAACTAAATATTTGTAAGCCTGTCAAAACATTAAAAACTAATAAATTTACTAACGATAAAAGAAAAGGTATGCGTCCGAGAAAAAATTGGGGTTATAGAATAAAAATGGGGGGAACAACGTGAAAAAGAATTTGGAAAATGTACGAGATAAGAGGATTGGTTACCCTCACATTTAGCTTGTGCCTCGAGTTCGGTAACATAAGCCCAACGGCTCTTATTACGGTAAGAAGCTATCTAAGTATAATTGATTTACGTGGTTGAGAAGGTATACGCTTTTGTTTTGTATTAGCGCCAAACTATTTATCAGGATAATGGGTAGCGATTGGAGAATATTTTGTAACAAAATACTATTTATATATAGAATGTCAAATGAGGCCAAAAAATTCGAAGTGATTAATGATGTCAACAATAATGACGAAAAAGCGTTCGAAAATTATTATGAGAAACAATTTATTTTAAAATAGGATATATGTTATACGAAAGATCAGATATCTATTGTGTTCGTCATTCAATCATATCTGTATCGGGAGTACATACTAACAGACGAAAATATTGGGTTGCATAAAATTAATGATTACTAAAGTTAAAAGAGAGGATAAGTAAAGTAAATGAGATTACATATTGATTGGATAGCTATTATACGATGAATAATTGATAAATTAATTTATTGATCGTATTTTTTCTATGAATAAGATGTTTATAGAAGGCAATTAAATATGCGAATAAATTATAATAGGGATAAAAGACAAAAGTATAAAACTTTATAGGGGTTTTCATTATAGATCTTATCATCACCAAACATTCTTAACATTTTTCGTAATTTTAAAAAACAAAGTAGTAAGGTCTAAGATTTATTAAGTGATTTTCATGATGAAACCGAAGTTTATTAAGGTCACTATACAGTTAAAATAATTTTGTAAAAATCGAAGAACAGTTATAAGTATTCTTTGTAATAAATGGAATAGGAAAAATTGAAAAACGAGAGCACATTTCTTTTTCTAGGGGGGAATAGTTTTCATGATCTACAATTGGATAACATAAATAAGGCTATCAACACCCCTTTAGGACTAACCCTGTGAACATAGTTTACAGAAGGGTTATGATGAACTTTACAGAATATTAGACCCATTGGATGAATTTGACAAGTAAAAGTTCTCTTTTCCTATAAGTAACAACTACTCCTGAAATAGAAATAACTCGTGATTTTCAATAAATGAAAAATAAGTCTGGGTTTTTTATTTACTGAATTGATTACTAGGATTCCTGTTAGTTACTGGTTATTTTACATCATTTTCATTGGTATATAACACTCATATTCTTCATTTCTTAAGGTTTTTTAATAGCTTGATTTTCACGTTTTTCCCCCTGCTTTTCAATTTTCTATGTAATCACTAAATCTTGTTTTTTAAGGTTTTCGAAGACCGTTATCTAGTGAAAGATAAAGTTTATCTTGATAAAGTAGGAACCGATATATTTATACCAAGGTTTGACGTTTAAAATATTCATTCTTAACTCGTATCATAATTCTAAAAGTATTCAAAAAGGGGCTAATCAAGTTTTTTACGGGTATTTGTATCCACCGTTATTGTTGGAATATTATTTCAATAGTATTTCATGCAGTGCAGTAGGTTAACTTTACTGTAAGTAAAGTTGACCGTACTGCAAGTGTATTGTTTTGTGTGGACTTATCGCATTGAGTGTAAGTCAAGTGCAGTACGCTTCACTTCACTCTAGGGCATGGGCCAAGAAATTGGCTATACAAATTACTGTGCAGACCGGCTAGCGGTCTGCCAAACCTAGAAGAATACATCCACCATCTGACTACTGTAATACTACTGTTACTTCGACCACTATTCGAATCAACAACATTGCAACGTCTAAGGCCTACTAACACTAATCAGTGCTTATTAGGTTAAGCACAGATTGGCTAAGTAGAAGAAGAAGCTGCTTTCCAGCTACGTTTTATTCTTTTTAGGCAAGGTAAAGGAAAGGTTTTTGCGAAGTACCCCTATAGTACTATATCGTATTCGCAGCAATATGTAAGGAAGGCTCCTAAATTATGGAAAACACCAAGAAATCTTTATAAATCTTTCTTAAAGATGTTAAGATTAATTGTTAAAAGTGTTAAAGTACGGCAAGTTGGCAAACAGCTAAATTAATATTAGTGTAGGTGCTACTACTATAAGAAAAACGACCAAGTCCCTATGTTAAACAACCTCCATTACTAATAACGACCTCTGACTGTATTACCTATATCAAATCTCTATCTATAATTTACTTTTTTTTACTCTTTACGTTACTTTGATCGTCAAGTTCGTTGATCTAAACACTAAGTTGCGCCAAAAAAACCACGTTACGCGACTCCACGTCGAAATGCCAAGTCCACACACCCCAAATCGCTAAGTACACCACCAATCTCTATACCAGCCAAAACGTCACGATGGCTTCAAAACACGCCGGAATCAATACCGTTAACGACCCCGAATGAAAAAAAGAAATTAAGGACCTCGGTAATATCTTGGTAAAAAGCTACGACGAACAACTCTGGTATGTAGATACTAACGAAGATTCCTCGACTGAACACTTCGCTAACACAATCGGTCGCTTTATTCTAGAATTAAACCTTATAGTAATTAACCTTAAATCTATAGCTCTCGACAATTTTTAAAAAATAATTCCGCGACTAGAGTTTAGGTATGTGGAAGAAGGCGAATAAGCAAGCTAAAACAAGAATAAAGACTAAATTATTTACTCGAGGCGTTAAATTACCTACGAAAAAAGAAAAGGAAATTAATCTTGCTATCCTACTTTACGAATACGTCATGAAGAAAAACCCTTAATAAACCTTTGTTAAAGGCAAAGAGATTACTAGCGATAGTAACCCTTAATACCTATACAGACGTTAGTAAAAACTTATCCAAGTTCAAAGAAGTAAACGTAAGGAAAGTCTTTAAATTTACCAGTCTATTAAGCAGAAACCTCGCCGAACCCCTTAACATCATAAGGATTATCGTCAAGTCCTCCGCGATGGAAACCCTTAGGCTCACTTTCCCCAAGTTTCTTAATACGTTTAGGTTCAACAGCCAAATCAAGGAAGGACTAGCTTTATACGCTAGCCGACTATAGGTACGACCACTGGTTTTTTCCCTCCAAATTCAATTAGGGGTAATCATTCTGCTTACTATTACCAGTAATAACCTCGGATTTTTCCTTAGATAAATAAAAAAGGTTCCTACGATTAGTATATTACCTTTTCCCCTCGAAGTGTCCCCATGAAGAATACGGACTATACGGCAATAACTACGTTCGTTAAGATCTAAAAAGATAAAAAGAAGTATCACGGTAAGCCGTATAACTTTTTCGATGTCAAGTTGCGACCATTCTTCAACATTTGCCATCAAATAAAAGTTAAGTTATTAGGATTTTACTCGCTGTTTTCCAGTATCTTTACCGGCCAAGCTAAAGATTACTTCCTCCGGTACCTAACGAATTGTACCTCTCTTCACGAAATCTATGATAATATAAAGGGCCACTTTGAACACGATTTGAACCTTACTTAATATTATACAGATTGGAACATCATTAAATAGTCTTATATATTAAATTATAAAAGAGAATGGGAAAGTAAAACAAACCTTTTAAATTGGATTTTTAACAAGCTAATACTTTGATAATAAGTAATAAGAAACGTGGAAGCTAACGAAGATACCCTATGCTAATAGGTCCGGAAAATAGTTACGGGCTATAAAGAGTTTGAATACGCCTTACAATACCTTAATGCCACCTACGAGGAGTTTTTTTTTAGCCAATTGAGTTCCTCGTTGGCGACCGTAACTACTCGAGTCTCCAATTCGACTAGTATATACCCTTAAGCTTCGGAATTTAGTAACGAAAAAGAAGACCCTTTTCATTTGTACTACATTAATTGATGGTACGGACGGCCTGACAAGTACAGCTAACGAAAGGTTCGGACCTCTACTTATAAAGGAGGGTATTCCTTTTTCTTAAGGTTTTTAAGTAAGCTAAGCAATTTTACACTAGATGTTAAAACATGTTGGATTTACAGCAAATAAGGCTGCTAGTTAAATATTACACTACCGCCGAACGCGAAGAAAAGTAGGTAATGTATTATACCTAGTTCCCTTCTACTTTTAACTAGGACTATATTAAGCAAGTTATATAATTTAAAGGAAGTTAAAAAAAACAGAAGGAAAATAAGTTAAAAGCTATCGACTGGCACAAAAATACTAGTATCGGTGTTAACTCAAAAGCCACGCAATAACTAGTCGACCACGCCTTTTTATACTGCATTATAGGCGAAGATTCCTATCACCGTTATAACGATAAAAAACCTAGCCTTATATATCTTTTCACCATTCGAAACCGGTACGCGAAGTAAGTATTTTAGGGGATTATACCGGATACGGGGGTAGTACAGTACTTAACCGGAGGCCATTCGTAATACGTTACGTTACGAAGGGATACTAATACTGCTACAAAACTTAATCACGCGGATGCTAACAAAACTAAGGTTGGCTTTAGCCCTGGAAAAAAGCTATCTTTATTGAGATCGACGATGGTGAAGACTATTATTAGCCCTATTGTTTTCCATATCTTGAAATACCCTATCTTTTTTCTCCTTTTCCTAAAAGATATAAAAAACCTCGGCATTAACGTTAACGTTTAAACTAATAAACTGATATAAGTTAAAGCCAGCAAAAGGTTTCTACTTAGCCTTAAGTAAAGATATCTTCAATTTTATCTTTAAGGATTAAAGGCAGTGGTATTAAACCTGACGGAGATAAAACTTCGTTAACTATATCGTAGGTTTAACTAACCGGCAACTAATAGGCTTTATAAAGTTTTAAAAGCAATTAGTTACGAAAATGTGGATTTTCAAGTATTAAAGGTAGTTAAACATCTTTACTACCATTGCCAAACACACTCCCAAGCCCCTTGAAGGTTTTAATTTACGTTAAAAAAAGATGAAGACTTTAACTCGAAAGTCTTCGTAAAGGTTTTTTACCTGGACGTTAAGCTAATACTACACGTTATAAACTCCGCCACAGCTTTCCACGGCATCAAGTTCCTTAAAATCATTACTGCAAGGGAAATATAGATGGTATTACATACTTTGTGGATTGACACGTACCTTAACCTACCAAAAGTGTTAGTTTATAATACCGGAATCAACTTTATTACGATAAAGTTTCAAGCTAATGTAAAGCTAATAGGGATTCAGTACAAACAAGTTCCCGTTAAAGCTTACTAAGATATTATTAAGGTCGAAAAAGTACACGCCCTTTTACAAAGGGCTTATAATATCCATACACTGGAAATCGAAAGCTTTATAAGCTAGGAAACGCGGATTTAAATAAAGGTAAAAGGTTTTAATATTACTATTAGCCCTAACGAACTTATACCAATTTTATTGGTATTTAAAACTTACCCACGTATAACAACTTAGTTACTACACTCGTTAAATACCTAAAAGCATACTATAATATATAGCAAAGCCCTAAAAGAATTAAAGAAGGAATCGGCATGCCGCCAGGTTAATAATACCCTTAACACTAGAAACAAACCTTTAACAACAGACGTACTTTCACTCCCCCTTTAAAGTAAAGTCCTTAAGTGACGTAAGTTAGGCAAATGAGATGAGTCGTATAAAATCTTAAGTATTATTAATTTAAATGTAGTAATTAAAACTACTAACGGTCTAGTAACTTTCCAAGCTATATAATTTAAACCGTACCGAAAACTTCTTGATTTTAATAAAGATTTTGACGTCGATGACTTCCGAGCCATGCGAATCGTATAATATAACCATTCTGAGCTAACTATGAACAAGTCAATAAAACATCGGCGGCATAAAAGACCACCTAAAAGGAATATACACTAAAGAGGAGGATAATACGGACTACAGGCCTTGAAAGGAATATATATCGGCGTAGGTGTCTTAAAATAGGAAGTTTGACGAAAAACTTAGCCTTAAGCTACATGCCGAAAGCATTATTAACACACCAGGCAAGCTCTTTTAAAAAAGTAACCAAATAGAAATTAACGGCCTCCTATTACGGGTGGTTGTACAGTTTATACCGTTAACACAATTTAAAAACCAAGATATTAATATGTTTAAATCGAGGATAATTTACAAGGTTAAAGGTAAGACTACGGATTGACCGTACGAAAAATCACTGTTAATCGCCCAAAACATGGTAATAAAGGTAAGAATTAAATCCTCATTTAATAGCCTATAATCCAGAACATCAGCTAGCGTTTAATAGTCGTTATTGCTATTGCTTTAACTATTAGCATAAAGAGTTAGTTGATACTTAATAGCCGAGATATTATGTAAGCGTACATGTAATCTTCTACCGATCTTAAACGAATTATACTATTATAACGACCATAAAAACTAAGGAACAAGTTTCCACCTAGTATGATAATACATTGTATTAAGCTTTTATACGGACTAGTTAAGGCTAAAGTCTACTGGTTTTTAATTTACCAAACGTACTTTAGAAATAGGATCGGCATAAATACTTTAACGTTTAACCTATGCCTATTAATCACAAAGGACAAAGTTTTCGGCATCGTAAGTATACAAACTAATGATATCCTTTTTTTCGGTGATATTAGGTTTATAACGACGAAATAGAGTGCTATCGAAAAGTTAGGCCTTTAAAATTGTAAACTGATAAAAATATTAATTAAAGGTATATAACTTAATTTAAATAAATTGCTAATCCGTATTCATGATATTAAAGCTAAAAGCAATTATATCAGCTTACGTTAAAATTGGTACGCCGTAAGACTGGTAATTATCGATAAGACCAACGAGGTAAGTGTATAAAGATACCTGAAGCAAAGGGTCCGTACGATATACATCGCCACGCTATACCAACCGAAGGCGTCGTACGACTTTTCTAGTATGATACAAACATGAGATCCATAGGATAAAAACTTTAATAAGTTAAATAAGCGGATTTAGTAATAAATGGATTACATAGAATAAGGAATCAATATAGTCTTTGTAAATCTAACGAAAGAAAAGTTAATAATTTTTACGAACGGATTATTTACTAACAATACTGACTTTACATCATAAATCGGCTTTCTAATAATATTCGTTAATGAGGATAGGTTCAAAGGGCAATTCACGATTACCAGAAACCTTATATATTAAATATTTGTTAAATGAAAACACGTAACACGAAGTATACTAGCTTTAAAAGTCTACGGTATAATAATAGGCTTTAATATCGATATAATAACTGATGGCACATTAAGGATTGTTACTAAACAGCTGGATTTAGTACCGATACTTATAATAATATGTACCGATTCCCGGAGCCTTTACGAACGCCTATCAAAACTAGGCACGACTAATCAAAAACGTCTGATAATCGACGTAATAGCGTTAAAGGGAGGTATGCAAAGCCCGAAACATCGATAAGTTCCTGTGGATTAACGGCAAAGATAACCCTACCGATACCATAACCAAGGACATACCTAATGGCGCCCTGAAAAGGTTTATAGACAGTAATACGCTAACTATACGAATCTAGGGATACGTAAACCACCCGGCACGTAAAGTGGAGAAACAGGATCGCCCTGGCAAACTGGAAAACTGTTAGACTAAAAAGTTCAATAGTAGCGATGACAGTAGTTTAAATTACCGGCAAAAGGTATGTAAGTGGTGGCGTAATTAATTTGCGCAAGTTTGTGGCGAAAGACCTGTGAACGGGATTTGAGGAACGAAGGTCTCGGAAAGGTGGGGTTGAAGGGCCGTAGTTGAGGCTGTTTTCAATACAAATTAATCGGAATTAATAGGGGTCTAGCTTGTGGATAAGGAAGGATTTCAGAGGTTGCCACCAATTGATAACAAGCTACGTTGGCATACAAGCACAAAACAAAAAACCGCCAGTATTGGAATAGTATTGCAATGGTATTATATGTAGTGCAATAGGTCAACTTTACTGTAAGTAAAGTTGACCGTACTACAAGTGTATTGCTTTGTGTGGACTTACCGCATTGAGTGTAAGTTGATTGCAGTACACTGCACTTCACCCTAGGGCACGGGCCAAGCAATTGGCCATACAAATTACAGTGCAGACCGGCTAGCGGTCTGCCAAACCTAGAAGAATACATCCACCATCTGACTACTGCAATACTACTGTTACTTCGACTACTATTCGAATCGACAACGTTGCAACATCTAAGGCCTACCAACAGTTATCTTATTTCATTATTATGAAGGAAAATTTAGCTATATATTTGAGATTTACGCTATATTTCTGATTGGAAAATTCATGTTTAGGGCTCACACGTTGTTCAAACCTTTAAAACACGTATTGAAATCTAGAGCGATATCGTTGAATTAGTCTTCATTATCAACAATATATTTTCCCTCCTTATTAACCACTTTCATGTTTTGTATACAATAGTGTAGGTATCAAAACTATCAATAAGTAATTATATTTAAAATATATATATTTATTTGTTATTTAATTTGCACCATAATTTCACGTTGACATTTTTATGTGGTATTTTTGACTTTTTAATAGACTAAGTTTCCAAGAGTTTCGCGATAAAGACATCTTTTTCATCGTAGTTTTTAAGCAGGTTCTCGAAAATTTTGTTCAAAAATCTGGTGATGTAGTTGGTAAAGTGCTTCTCTTCAGATTTATCTATGTCAACCTGGAGTAATATCACGTTTGTAGTGTCACAAATAAAGGGTTTTTCTATTCATTCTATAATTCACTTTCACCGGGTAATGTCGACTGAAAGAGTTGCACTAGCTACTACGAAATATTCCTCTAGACACCGGTAGGAGAGATCGTAATGTAGGCTCCGTTAAGGTCCATATGGGCCCGCAGGACTCTACGCCATCGCTCCAATTAAGACCTTAGGGTACCACATAGTTTAAAGACCCGTAGGCGTATAAAATGCGGCCCTATTTTGAGAACTTAACGTTACCTTTTTAGTTCCCACCTAAAGTCTAATTACGCCAGGAATGAAACTGTATAGACCTTTGTAAATAAGGTTATATAAAACTTTAATAATAAAAGACAAGCTTATGTGATAATAAACGAAGGCAAAACGCATAAGAGCGTGTAAAGAATTGTATGTGTATATATAAAGATGTATATATACGTAGGCCGTAGTTTTTTATTATTGAAATACTTTGAAAGAGAACTCATTTACGCGGGGTAGTCCATACGTCAAGTTTTAAAATTAAAAGGGGAACCTTTATTTCAATCGTCTTTAGTCTCATACCTTTCTTCATATAATAATAAAATCATATATACATTAGTAAATACCCCTGCAGCCTACACATAACGCCTTAGGATCCTACGATACATCTTCCTGTAATATAAGTCCTTGTACTAACGTATATAGTAGCTTTAACTTTAAAAAACTGTTTTTAATGTATTGAGTATCGTCGTACGCGTTTTTAGGCCCCTCCTAAGTAGTTTTCCATTTCAAATCGTGCCTTTTACGCCCATGATAGCACTTTATCCCTCTTTTTCTCCTTTTTTACCACCCCCTCCCCCGTAACCCCTACCTTCCTTTTGTAGCTGCGCGGGGTATAACTTTTTATGGGTTATATAAAATCCCTTTTAATAAGGCTAACAACAAAGTTTGTATTAGGGGGGAAGAGTCAGAAGTTTAGTGTACCTATTACGCTTTTAAGGGGTTTAACGTCATGAAGAAAATTGTGAAATAAGGATCGTGTTTTAATTAATAATAATAACTAAGTGTAAATGCGGATATATCCCTATAGATATTGACGTTAAGAAGCCTCTATTTTACTACCGAGTTGAGGTCATCGCAAAAGCGCCCTTTAGGCGTTTAACAGCCTTGTGGTGACCCTTTCGCGTCGTCGTTAAGGCGGAAAAAGGTGGCGCGGTATAAGCCGCAGCTGCAGCGCTAATAGGTCAGCAGAGTATTACTACTTGTTATGGTCCGACCTACGATGGTAAGCCAAGTAGGTGCCAATTGGAGTTTACTATTGAGATACAGACGGGAGACTAAAAGAGGCTACAGTGGTCCTTCGTGCATAATTCATGGGTATGGTCCGTGTACAGCCCATTATGTGCCGTCGCACTTGCTGCCTGCGAACCGTACCCGGGTCGCGCTCGAGCCAGGTACTGTATATCCCGTCATGTATATAATTATGTAGCCTATAAACTTCATAAAAAAATAGCCTAAGTTTATAATATACCCCCCTTTTTTTAAAAGCCGTAAAGACGGAAGTATCCCATTGGCTGAACGTTGAATACGGACCGTATTCATTTAGTACACGGACCGGGCGCGAACCGAACGCGGGCCTATAACGTATTTCCTAACGTGCCGTATAACGTACAAGCAGTTTTAATCTTAGGCCGCCAGCATCTTATAGCGCTCCCCTTAACGTATCGTATAACTTATAGACAGTTTTAACCCCATATCAATGGTGTTACATGATGCGCCTTTTGACGTATCGTATAACATATAAACTATTTTAACTCTAGGCCACTTACGTCGTATAACGCGCTCCCTAATACACCGTATAAAGTATTATATTTGTTAATCCCGGGCTACTTATACCGTATAACGCGTTTCCCAACATACTCTATAATATATAACCTTTATCTATTTCGGTTCGTTTACACTTATAAATATGGTCCTTACTGTAACTTACAAAACTTTCCTCCCTTTTTTCCCCTATTTCGCTAGTCCACCCCTTATATTACCTGTTCTTATCATACCTTCTACAATATCCTTATTTACAACCACTTTTTTAATCCCTATTATAACATTCATTATCTAGTATCGTTTTATTTTCTATGAGTTTCTATTTTTAATATGATCGATATTTATAATGGTTTAAGGCTAGGTTATACTAGTTTTAACGCATTTAATAACGATAATTAATATTTTCCTAAGGTATACCGTTCTTTCGTACCTAAATACCTCATTGTTAACTATATATTATTGCTCCTTCGTAGTATACGTAACTTATTCGTATTTAGTAATAGCGAAAACAAAAGTAAACTTTTTCTATTACAAGCTAAAAATACATGTATATATTGTATGAATCGCGTCTTCAAATTTAAAGTACGCTTTACCTCTTTTGGCATTTATTATACCTAATGGTACCGCGCCCATCGAAATGTATATAGTAACGTAAGCCTAAATATTTAATTTGATATAAGATTCGACCGTATATTGATAACTTTTCGAAGTATATTAAAAATATTAACTTAATTATAATTTCCCTTATTTTATCGGTATTATTACGGTTATTCGTCGTAGCCTTTAAAAACAGTAACTATATTTTGCATTTCGCCTATAAATTCTAAGGTAATATCACGGGTTATAAGCTCGTTTTTACTTCTGTTTTTCTTCTTCGAATCAATTCATTAGTTTGTCTGGCTTCGAAATATCTCTTATGTTTAAGGAATTTTCATTATTCTAGTGGTATAAGCTGTTATATCTTTAGTTATACGCTTTTAACCTTTTTTTCGAGCCTATCGTTTTCTAAAACTACTCTTTCTCCTTTAATCATATTGCCTATTTACCGCGACCAGACGATTTTAACTAATCGTATATTAGAATAGTTTTCGCCCCAGTCTTCTTCATTACTCGTCTTATACCTCTTCGTGGATTCAATACGAATGATTAAATAATATAGTTATATAAATTATATTTTTTAAATTTATATAGGTTACGGCTTGTAAAACGTGGCAAATAATATTTAAGGTCCAATCGTAAAAGCCCTTCCTTTACCTACGTCCTATTCCGTAGCCTTATTGAAAATGGGTCAATAGTGCCGACCGTAAACGATTTAACTACCGTACTTGTGTAGATCGTGTCGGCTAGGTATAAACAAATATATTACATTTCTTTTAATTTTGTCTAAAAGACCGCTTCCTCTATTCTGCCCTAGGTTATCCATCGTTATCGGATTTATTTAGTACTCGCCCCATTTAACGTTATTCGCTGTTATCGGCTTCGCCTAATATCTGCCCCGCTTCTTGTTAACCATCTTCCTTGATATTATTTAATACCCACCTAACACCGCGCCGTCCGCCTTTAACGATCTTTTTAACGTCGAAGGTTAGTCGTAATGAGGTTTTCAACGTTATTAGAGCTATTATTCGAAGGATTAGGATAATAATAATAATAGTTGATAGGTAAAACTTGGTGGTTTTCGATAAAAAACGCTTTGTAGTTGGATACTTATCAGAGAAAGTCGGATAATATATACCCGGCCCTATATATTATATTATATTATAATAGTAATGTATTTTTACCCTTTTTAGTTCATATTATAATATTACATAGATAAAGGCGAATCGTTCAATATAAGTTACTTAGGGTGGTTTTAGCGCTAGAATCGAAATATGGGGTTATTGTAAAACCGAAAGTCCTTTTATTTCGCTTTCAATTTGTTTAGGATTATCGTATACTAATAGTTTTGAAAAAATTCCTATTTTTACTCATTAAATATTTTTTATTCAACTAATATATAACGGATACCGTTCCGCACTATTTTCATAACGAAAATATCCCAAATTTTGAATTTCTCTTGTATATCATTCCCCGTATTATCTGCCACAAGAATTAATTTTAAATGAGTGTTAAATAATGGCTAAAAGAAAAAAGGGTTTATAATCGTGCCTTTAATGACATCCAAATGAAGTTTAGAGTATTTATTTTTAGAAATATATAAAATAATATTAAACGAGTTCGAAACGTTAACGATCTAGTATTAAATATATAATTAATCGAGCTTTTTATTAGGGTGGTTGATTTTAATATTAGGTAAATTAAATTTAACCTAGTCTTTTACTTTATATCGTGTCGCCGAACGTTATCAACGGTTCCCCGCCATTTTTATTTCCTATTAAAACTATATTATAATCGCTTAGACGAGTTTTGTACCTTTATGTAAATATGTTAAAAACATAAAAACTTGTTCTATCAAACCGGTCTACGACTTTATATTCCCGTTAACATTAAGGATAGGGGAAATTTCGTACCTATAAACGAAACAATTTTAATTAAACCCGGTAACCATCGACTTTCGATTATTTAATATAAATGAAAGAAACAGGAAATACAATATTACATCGAATAACGAAAAGGTGATAATAATTTACAAGTATTTTTAAGCCTCTAGATTCATTGACTCGATAACATCATCAGTTTATAAGGAATATGCTATAGATTAAAGTTAAGTTTTACCAACAATATACAATGTTTTAAACAATACTTATTCAATTTAAGTCACGATCGTCAATAATAAAATTTGGGAACCTATAAAATCATGATTATATATTCAGATATTGCTTCATTTACGTTTTAACTATTATGAAATATATAATCTTTCATCAGATTAAATTTTATAATCGATTCATGAAAATTAATGAATAATGAAAACCATTATTAGTAACTCATAAGTCAATTATGAAGTCGACGAAATATAGGAATAATAATTATTTGAAATAGAAAGTGGTTAAAAAGGCTTCTTTATACAGTATAACGAAGCTTTGTATCGTTACATTACGTATATATTCAATAAAGGCGTTTAATATCTACAAAGTTCTGTTTTCAATAGTAGTTCCATTAATAGATATAGAATGAAACTTTTTGACCCAGATATCTTATAATAAACTAGTCGTAGATCTATTATAAGGTTTCAATTGATAACGGTTTCCAATTGAAAATTCAGAAAGGGCTATGGTAACGTAATATACCCGTTGAGTCGATACTATAATCCGCGATTTATGTTAAATATTTGATTTGAGGCGGAAAACGTTTAACAACTTCGATAACTGTTAACAGTCGAATTATATATAATATTTCGTTCGTTATACTTTAGTTTTATAATTTCGAAAAAACGCCCAGCCCGAAAATAAGGTAACTGCACAGTACTAATAAAGTCGGTGGTTTTAACGCAGGTCGGGCCTAAAACGGTATTATAACCATCGAAGTCCTGGTATTTTCCGGTGTCGTTAAAATAGACAGCGTAAACGCGGGCCGGTCCCAAGGCGATTTCGTTACCACCAACGTTTCGGGGTCCTTCCACTCCTCTTTAAGGCGTATATCGTTGCCATTTAATAATTGAGCTTTCGTTTTGATAAATTTATCTGTATATCTCGCAAAAATATACGTTTTTATAATATATAAGTCTATTATTACTATATTCGACATAGTTATAGAAATGAGTTCAAAGATTCGCGCGCGGAATTAATTAAGCTTAGGCTTATCTTATAATTTACGGGTTGATATATTCGAATGAACGCTTTAAATCGCGGGCTGGTAACATAAATAATATTGAAAAAGCGAAAGAATTATATTTTATCAAACTTAACGTTCCGAAATTGAACGTAGTAAAAAAAATACTATAATACTTCATAATCTGTTAGGATAGTAACCGGGATACTAATATTACGTAATTCCAATAACCACGTTTTTGAATAAAATACCATCATAAAAAGCTTTCTATCGTAAATAGTATAATTAAGTTTCGCGTTCGTTAATGTAAAGGTACTAAGACCGGAGATGTCGCTCAAGGTAGTCGGGTTCTATCTATAAACCTCGATGAAGAAAGAGAGAAGAAGTCCCTGTTAGGGAGCTATTGTGGAACTGAGATGATGGTGTAACCCAGTTACGTAACGTGTGGGGGCTTGTTCCCATGCGGCTTCCTCCATGCTTCAAAGAATCGTTAAAACGTATAAAACTACCAAGGTTGGATCCTTGGTAATATTAGCTAGATACTAACCTATAACATTACCCCTAAAAACACTTCGAAGACCTCCCACTTTTTTCTTTTCTACGCAGCGGTACGCAATGTGCGAAAGATACGCGGGATGGTAAGTACGAAATATCCGCTTCGAAGCCGTTTAGAATATCGTAGTTTCGTGTAAAAGATCCTAGGCCAAACGATTTTTACGTCACGTAAAAGGAGTATTAACGCCTCCCCCCCCATAAATAGTTCGTAAATTTCCGTACTGAAAAATTCCAAAACCTTCCTTTCATAACATCATTAGTATTATAATACGGCAGATGGTAAGGTTTAATTTTAACAATTCTTTTTTGCATTTGCCATCGTGATCCTTTCGCATAATAAACCCTTAATTTGCTATAAAGATCAATAAAGCCATTGAAAACATGAGTTAGATTTATTAGGAAACTGTTGAATCCCTATTCACGAACGTCTAATTCCCTATCTAACGTGGTATAGAAATATACCTTAATAGAATTCGTAAAGAAATATATTTTAAATATATGTACTAAATAACGTATAATCAGAAGAAGTTTTGGTAGGAAACAAAAAGTAAGTTATTTATATAGTCGCGAAAAAGTCGCTAACGAGAGGCTTTATATTGGTACATGGTACCGCTTTTATTCCGTTGGTATTACGAGTTGTATTTAGGGTTATTTATATACGGCTTTAAATTTAAATCCTATTATAAATAAGGCTGTTATGGAAATATTAGAGGTTTATTCAACGTTTGATATTTAGGATCGGAATTAGTCGAGGTATTTACAAGCTGGTTTTTAAATGTTGACAAGCAGATAAAAAGCGTATGAACCTAGGTAGTCGTTACGAAAAAAGCTATAAAGGTTCGATGCTCTATATAATTAAAGGTGGATACCTGAAGCAAGGCAGGCTTTATATCCGTTACCTCTATACTCTTTAACGGCGTGTAGGCCGTGTAACTTATAAATAAGGAGAGTAATTCTTAAATGAGTTTTATATAATAAGGTGAAAACGCGGAAAATATAGCTAAAAAGCGGTTAGGGTGCGATATTAAAGGCAACTTAAAATCTTGTCGAAATTTCCGAACGTATAAACATAAAATTAGGACGTATAAACGTAAAGCGTAGTAAACTGTTAGAAATAGATAAAAAGTTTTTAAGTAAAAATTCGGACGAAGATTTTAAAAATATATTCGAATAATTTTCGTCGTCGTTTGATTTCTATTAATACTATATTTGTTGGAATAGTAATACATGCAGTTCAATAGACCAACTTTACTGTAATTAAAGTTGGCTATATTAAACTGCAAGTTGAGTGAATTACTTTGTGTGAACTTACCGCATTGAGTGTAAGTTGAGTGCAGTACGCTGCAATTCACACTAGGGCATAAACCAAGAAATTGACCATACAAATTACTGTGTAGACCAGCTAGCAGTCTGCTAAACCTAAAACTATACATCCACCACTTGATAATGTAATAATACTTTTACTTCGACCACAATTCGAATCGACAACGTTGCAACGATCTAAAGCTCTACAAATACTAATCAGTAATTATTAGGTTAAGCACAGATTGACTAAGTAAAAGAAAAGGCTATTTTCCGGTTACACTCTACGTTATCGTTAGGGTAAAGGAAAGGTTCTTTCAAAAGGCCTCTACTACTACGTCGGTTTTTACGGTAGTAAGTAAAGACAAATTCTAGGCTGCGTCGGTTTTTACGGCTGCTTAGAGGTAGCGATGGTATCGCTATTAAAAAAACCAAAAAATCTTTACAAACCTTTCTTGAAAACGTTAAAATTGACTGTCAAAAGTCTTAAAGTTCGGCAAGTTGGCAAACGGTTAAGTCAGTACAACTACGGGTTCTACTACTACAAAAACGATCAAGTCCCTATGCCAAACAACCTATAAGAACAAACGACCTTCGACCTTACCCTTTACACCAAACCTTTACCCTTACTTCAATATTTTTACTTCCTTCACGCCAATTTAATCGTTAAGTTCTCTGTTTTAAGCAAAAACACCAAAAATCGCCAAGTCGCGCCGAAAAAGCCACGTCACGCGGCCCCACGCTAAATAGCTAGGTTCCCACGCAATTTTACGTCAAAACACCAAGTCTCTACACCCCAATATCATCAAATACTCCGTAACCAAACAAGAATATTAAGATAACTAACGTAAACGCCCACTTTAAAGCTATTACTGACCCCGTCTAAAGAAAAGAAATCAAAACCCTCAGTTACTTTTTCGCCAAACACTACAACCACAACCTCTAGGGTTACGACGTTGATAAAAACTGAACCGAAAAGAATCTAACCAACTTTATCGGCTACTTTGTCGTAAAACACGACGGTAATAAAGATTCTGACCTGGTTTTTTACAAGTTCCGTAAATTCTTCGACAATAAGACTGTCGATATGTAAAAAGTAACTTAAAAAACTGTCAAGTCTAAATTAAAAACTCAACTTCAACGCCGAAGGATCTACGTACTAAAGGAAAACTTTTCTCGGCTAACGAAAACACTTTTCGAGTTAAAAAAGCTTAAAAAATGCCTTTAAAACCCATAGCCTAAGAGAAAGGGTATTAAAAAACCTTAACGCCCCTACATGCGATCCAGGAAACCTCGTTTTTACCTTTAGCTAAGTCAAGCCTGTTTATACGCCAGCGATAAAAAACCTATTAATCTATTCGGAAATCCAACACCCCCACGTAACAGCGTAGAGTACGCCCTTAATGGTAGAAAAACACGTAAAGCAAAAGCTGCTAATGCGGCTAAAGGTATTGACGTTACGGCTTTACACCAGTTAATTAAGCAAGATCTTCAAGACTTTCAAAACCTTTAAATACCAACTACCCCTTAATACTTCACTCAAAATCGTTAAGACTCTTAAAAACCTTGCCACGGCAAGTTTGCCTACACGCGAAAGCCCACTACAAGCCCTATCATAAAACTTTACCCCTCGGGCTAAACGACTAACAATTATCCTCAATACTATGCCACAAAAGCTATAAAGCTTAAATTACTAAGAAACACCAACCAGGACTAGAATAACTATCGCGATCTTCCCCCAAAACCTGTTAAGATAGTCAACATCAACTACAAACTCCTTATAGACTTCGCTAATATCTGGAACAGTACAAAGAAATATAATGGAAAGCTCTAAAACCTCTTCAACACCAAAATAATACATTTCCTAAATATTTGCAAATTAATAGAGGTTCCCCCTTTAAGTTTTTACTTACTATTTTCCAAAATCTTTATATGTCATGCCAAAGATTACCATCTAACCTTCCCTACACAAACTACTAAGTTCTATAAAATTTATAATGGTATAAAAGACCACTTTGAATATAACGTCCACTTTATATAATACTACACAAATTGGGGCATCATAAGTAAACAAAGATAATAGCCTAAAAAAAGGATAACAAAGCACCAATAAATATACTTAACCAAATGATCTATAAATTAATGCTATATCAGAAAAAAATAGGAAAAACTCATGTTAACGAAGCCACACTTCACGAATAGATACGGGCAACAGTTATGGGCGTTAACGAATTTGAATACGCCTTATAACGCCCAAATACTACCTGCGAAGGTTTTTTTAACAAGCTACGTTCCTCGCATACTACTATAATAACGCGTACACCAAACTTGCTTAGTATATATGCCTAAGCCGGCAACTTTCCTTTCGTGGATAAAAAAAACCTTACAGTAGTTAATTACGTCGACCGAAAGTACGGCTACGGGTGCCCTTAACGCTTAAGGTCTAGATTAACAGCCACAAACTAGGAGAGATAACTACGCTAACGCTAATAAAGCCAATATTCAGTCAGACCTATGAACTTCAAGCACTATAATCGTAATAATGCTAAAAGATATTAAATCTATGGAAAGTCTGGTTATTAGTTAATTTGACACCTCTCCGCCGAACAAAATAACAAGAAGGTAATATACTATATCCAACACCCTACCACTTTTAAATGAGAATACTTAGATTAAATTGCAAACTTCGAAGGCGACAAGCCAATGAATAGCGACAATAGCCCTAAAAATATCAAATACCATAAATATACTACTCCTAACGCTGCTCAATAACCAGCTAACCACGCCTTTTAATACTATTTAGGTGGTAAAAACCCTTACCTTTACCCTAACCAAACCCTTAACCCCTTACACACCTTTAACCTTTGTGATCAGTATGCAGACTATACGTTTTAAGGTATTATGCCAAACATAAGGGGGGCAAGGTACTTAACAGGGGGTAATTAGCAATATATGACACTGCGAAAGGAAAACAATACAGCCACTGATATTAATCGTTACAAAACTAGCAATGCTAAAGTTAACTTTAAATCAAGCGAATAACTATCGTTACTAGGAACAACGGTAATTTAAACTATTTTAAAAGTAATTAAGTTTTACATCCTTAAGTCCCCTACCTCTTTCCTACTTTATTTAAAGGACATAAAGACGATCGACATTAATGTCAATATCAACGTAAATGAATTAATTAAAAACGGCTAAAAGTTTCCCATCGCCTTTAAGTAGAGGTACTTATAGTTTCATCTTAAAGACCCAGAAATAGTGGTATTAAACCTAACGGAGCGGGAAATATGTTAACTATATGGGCGCTTTAATCACCTAGTCGTCAATAGGTTATATGAAGTCCTAAAGTCCGCAAGGTATAAAACGATAAAATACATTACCCTAAAATCCATTATAAGACTTATTTACCATTAATGAATGTATATCTAAACCACCAGAAGATTTAAGTTTAAATAAAAAAATAACAAAGACTTTAACTATAAGATATTCGTCGATATGTTTTACTTAAATCACAAGCCTATCCTCTACGTTGTTAATTCTACAACCTCTTTTCACGGGGCTAAATTTCCAAAATCACTTTCGACAAAGGATATGTGGGAAACACTAAGGATACTGTGGGTTAACACGTATCTGTGTTTATTCAATGTCGTCGTTTTACGATACATGTACTAACTTTACAACGGTGGAGTTTTTAAAAATTTCTAAAAGAATAGGTATTCAATATAAAAAGGTATCTATAAAAGCCCACTGGAGCATTAAAAAGTTTAAAATATCATACGCCCTACTTTTCCAAACATACTATATCCTTATATTGAAAATTAAAGGCTTTATGGATTCGGAGGCAAGCCTATAGATGGCGGTAAAAGGCCTAAACGATACTGTGAGCCTTGACGACTTAGTGCCAACGCTACTGGTCTTTAAAGAATACCTACATCTAACGATTAGATCTCTTCTATATGCAAGTACTTAAAAGCATGTTATAGCCTACGCCAAAGCTTTAAAGAAATACGAAGGGAATCGGCACGCCGCTAGGTTAATAATACCTTTAACAACAAAAAAAAGCCCTAAAATAATCGACTTACTTACTTTATCATTATAAAGTAAAGTCCTTATATAGCGGAAGCTGGGGAAATAAAAGAACCCGTATAATATATTTAATATCATAAACTCAGAAGTAAATGTTAAAACTGTTAACGGTCTTATATCTTTTCAAACCACTTAGGTTAAGCCTTACATTAAGGCTAGTAATAATAAAAACCCTCAAGTTAAGCGACCGAGTTAATTCGAACCTCCTTTTCCCGTTATTTATAAGCCGATAAAACGCCGTTAGCAAAAACGACCTCTGAAGAAAATAAACGTTAAAAAGAAGGAATACACACCGAGCCGTATCTACAATACTTCTTAGGTAAATAGGAAAGAAGAAGATAGCGAAGATTTAGTATTAAAACTCCGAATATAAGAGATTATCAAAACCTCCAGCAAACCTTTTAAGAAAAATGATAAAGTCGAGATTAACGGCCTACTAACTCGAAAGGTTATATAATTTGTACCGAAAACCGATTTTAACCTTTAAAACCAACACTTTATAATCTTTAATTCGAGGATTATCCACGAAGTTAGGGGGAAAATTACGGGGCGACCGTACGAAAAGTTACGCCAAATCGCTTAAAAATACGGCGATAAAGGCAAGTATTGGATCCTAATGTAACCCCCAACGATTTAGAAAATTAGTCAACGCTTAGTAGTTGTTTTAAGAATAATTTTACTAACTATAACTAAAGGCAAGTTTATGCTTAATTGCTGTAATATAATACAAGCCTATATATAATCAGTAACGAATGTATAAAGAATCGTATTACTAAAACTACCACATGAATCAAGTACTATTTACCCTTTAGGTATAGTAATACGATATATTAAACCACTATACGGATTGGCTAAAACAGGCGTTTATTAATTCCTAACTTACCAGTTGAACTTTAGATCACAGTTAATGGTAAAGTTTTCAACGTACAACCCATATTTTCTGGTAACGTAAAAAAAGGATTTCGGAGTAATAGGTATACAAATTAACGATACCCTTTTTTTCGGAACGGCTAGCTGTGTAATATTTGAATAGCAGTCGATTAAAAAAATCTAAGTTTTGAAATTTTAAACCAGTAATAACGTCAACGAAAAACAGCTAACTTAACTTTAATAAATCGTTAATCAGTATGTTTAGTTAGATTTTGTTAAAAAGTACAAAAATACTATTTTGGCTATAATCAACAAGATTAATACGGCTAAGGCTTAACGGTACCTAAAATAACGTGTTTAGGGTAGTTATATTATTACCTCATACCAACCAGAAACCTTTTACAACCTTATCATCGAGACACAAGCACAAGACTCGATAGATAAATACTTTAACCGGCTAAATGAAAGGCTCGAGTAGCAAATGCGAAATTTATACCGCGGGATTAATATAGCTCCAATAAACCTATCAAAAGTTAAGTTAATAATCTTTATAAATATGTTCTTTTTAAATAATATCGACTTATATTTTCAAATTGGCTTCCTTATAACCCTCGTTAATAAAGATAGGCGGGAAAACCAGCTTAACATTATAGATACCCTAATCTACTTAACCTCTATCAAGTTTAAAAGGATTACACGAAACATATTAGCTTCAAAAGTTTACGGTATAATAACGAGCTTTAACATAATTATAACACTATAGGAAACCTTTAACCTTATTACCTGGAAACTAAAGATTACTCTTATCCCAGTAGTAATTTGTATCGACTCGAAAAGCATTTTCGAATACCTTTCGAAGCTCGGAACCACCAGCGAAAAACGCCTAATAATCGACGTAATAGCACTCTATACAACCTACAAAAGGAGGGAGATTAAGGAATTCCGGTAAATTAACGGCAAAGACAATCCCGCAAATTACATGAAAAAGATAGTACCAAATAAAGCCCTAAAAAGTTTTATGGATAATAAAAGGCTAACTATACGTATCGAGGGCTACGTTAATAGGCTGCCTGGAAGGTCTCGATTACGTAACAGAGGTTAGAGATATGGTGACAAATTAAAAGACTCTCAGGGAACTAACGATACGGACTTATTTGATTGGCATGGTTAAAGTGGAGGCCTATAAAAGGCTATGGCGGAAGAACTTTTTATGGGAGTTAATGAACTTGGAATTCGAAACAACGGAGAAATTAAGGTCAAATAGAGTCAATTTACATACAATTGGGTGCAATTCAATATGGAAGTCAACTAGAATTAACCAGGTTCTAGCCAGTTAACGAAGGATAAATTCAGTGGTAACCGGAGAAGATTGGTTAGCTACACTAATGTACACGTACAAACTAAAAAGTCGCCATTGTTGAAATAGTACTACATGTAGCACAGTAGGCCAACTTTATTTACAGTAAAGCTAGCTATACTGAACTGCAAGTTGAGTGTATTACTTTATGTGAACTTACCGCATTAGGTGTAAGTCGAGTGCAGTATGCTGCACTTCACACTAAGGTATGGGCCAAGCAATTGACCATACAAATTACTGTGTAGACCAGCTAACGGTCTTCCAAACCTAGAACAATACATCTACCACTTAACCAATGCAATACTACTGTTACTTCGACCACGATTCGAATCGACAACGTTGCAATGATCTAGGACCCTACTAATAATATTACGTTTATTTAGTATCTGCAAAGTAACGGTTTATAAGCTGCTCCCTTTTATAATGTAAAATGTAAAACGTTAAACCAGTTTATGGGCCAGGTATAAGGGTCCGTCATTATATTCAGCTAATTCTTAACGTAATTCGAAAACGTCAAGTATTAAGGTATTAAAAGGTTTAAAAGCGGCTTTGAAGTTAAATATACGTAACTTACCCACTTAACTAAAACCTATTATTTCGATAGGTTATAAAGCCGAGTATGATGAATTTAAAATGTATTACGAGCTTATAATATATTTTCGACGTGGTATTTCTATTTCGTTTTATAGTCGTCGCTAATAACACTTATGGCCTACAGTTAAAAGTTACGAGTTTATTAACTTGAAAGCGGATCTAAAACAACTTAAAAGAATTAATTTACATGAAACCGACGATGTTTTCCGCCTTATAAGTCGAGTTTAATAACATGGTAGTTAATTATACGTATTAAACGGTATTTATTATAAAGTTCACTCAATTATTTTACAAACTTATTTAACTTATAGTTTTTTAAAAAAAGCTAAACATTGTTGCCAACCTGAAAATGTTTTGAGGGAAAGTGTAGATTATTAGCGGCTTCCATTATTCGCTATTATGTAGCCGTTATTACAGTTTATACGAATTTTGTAACCTTGCGAATATGTTAAATAAAATTTTCAAATCGTGCGCGTAATATATTAACTAGAATAAGGAAATCTTATACTGATTATATAAGGTTGATATAGTAGCCGTATGTTATAAAAACGGATTAATACCGATAATAATTATATTTTTATTATTTAATGGCAATTAATTATGAGGTAATAAACGGTTTTAGTTAAGTTAGGTATAAACTACAAAAAATGTAAATACTTTAAGACTTATTAATTAGTATATTTGTTTATGTCGTCGGTTTTAGGGTGAAAAGTAGTGTTTAGGCGTTATTCTACCCCGATTGAATCGTAAAGTCGCTTTTCAAATCCATTAGTTCAATTTAAACCGCGGTCATTAACGAATATACGAGGAAATCCATAAAATCTCTAATAAAAGTTTAAAACCCGTTTCGTATGAGTTTCAACGTTTATAGTAACTATAGACTCAAAGTTGAATGCCTTATCTAAACGATTCATAATAACTATAAGGTAATTTGGGTTACAGGTATATTTCTATGGTCAGTCGATTATAAAGTCGACGGAAAGCTCATTTTACAGCTGTTAGGAAACTGGGAAGAGTTTAAAAAGACTTTTTCGACGGTATTTCTAATAGGTTGTACGCTTATAAACGTCGTAGTTTCGGAAAAAACGGTGAACTACGCGATGTAAGCCGGGCTAAAGGTATGTTTTAAAAATATTAATAATATCGTTACAGCCCGAGTAGCTAGTAAAAAGTAAATTATAGGTAACTTAAATTAACACGGTAATAAACGGTTCGTAAACAGATACTCAAATACGATCGCGAAACCGTAAAACCTTATCATTTTTTACTAAATATTTAAAAAATGAAACTTTTAATACCTAGTTGTCGTTAATATAAATATTTGTGGGGAAATACCGATTTTCCGTACGTATTACATGGATTAATTGAAGGTAAGTAACATCGCGTATAATAACAGCGTCCTAACAACTTTAAAGGTCGATATTAGTGAAAAGTTCACGACTATTTAGAATGGATTCGCCGGCGACAGTTAACTGGAAGACATATATATATGAAAACGACTTGGGAATAGCCTATTCGGAACATAAAAATTAAAGTTTTAGACCTAAAAGACGTAAATCGGAAAAGCCTTTTAGGATATCTTAATTTCGCCATAACAACGCTTTAGGTACTATATAATTTGTCGTGTTTTTGTAAACTAACCGAAAACAAAACTATGAAAAGCGCTTAAATTAGCGAACTTATTGTTTAAAAAGCCGGCATATAATTATAAAGTATTCTAGATTCTTATATTTTGTTTAAATCGTAAACGGACGTGCTATGTTTTAGAGCTTCGCATTCCATACTTCTAAATAACTTACAATCCCGCGTAGTTCCTTATCGTAGATTTCGTAATTATATTCGGCGAGAAACGAACAACGAAAATAATACGTTACTAGGTGTAGGTTACCGCGGTCGTCGCGTTGAAGGAAATAACCGCATAAAGCCTACCCGAAACAATCGACTTTCAAAAAAGTATTACGGTCGGGGTTCCATTAAACAAATACTTGTTCAAAAAGAAAACTAAGCTTAAACGAATCGAAAATAACCTTTTCCTTTGGCCCCTATTGAAAAAGGATACCTTTATGGGTTAATCTAAATAATGGCCTAATAATCGTCTTGTAGTCGCAGATAAAATACCGATAAAATTTCGCGAATCCAAGGAAACCACGTATACCTAAAACTAACGTAAAAACTGCATATTCCCGGACAACGCGCAGCTTTTCTAGGTTTATACGAACGCCGATATGAGCCTCACTAACGAATCCCATATATTTGGTTTTTCACAAGCCGATTTTATATTTAAATATATTCAGGTTAGGTTTCACGGTGCTTGAAACGTTAGAAACTTACTTAACCTTGATGGTGTGGTTTTTACGGGTACTGTTAAAGTAAACAAAAATATTCTCAGGGTAAAATAAATGGAAGATATTGAGGAAAAGGCGTAACAAATAATAAATATACCGTTAAAAGATGATTGATATATTGAAAAAGCCGAAAAAAGTAATAAATCATTTCAAAAATCCGAAATGTATACGAAATGCAGTTTTTTTTTTGTTTTCATCTTCAATACGAAGTTTTTATAAATCAATTTCAATATATAACTTAATAAACCATTTAATTTAAGAAATATCAGTAAACGTTTTTTCAATAAAAGGAAACGGGTAATGGTCTATTTTCGTAATAACGTTCAACTGGCGGTAATTAATAGAAAAACGTAAGTTACCCCCGAGTTTTTTACCTAAAAGTACAGAAGTAGCTATTCAAAAGCTATTCGTTCGAATATAACCCTAATCGAGTAATTCGATTGACGTTTTTCTTAATATAAGGAACTTCTTACGCGACATACCGTATAATAGGCTCTATAAGACTTTCAAGAGTTATCCTTAGTTATCAGTATAAAGGATGATTTCGTAATTTTCTTTGTAGCGGTAAAGGGGTAACTTATCGCTATGGACTTTATCGAATATGGTAGCCAATTTCTTAATGTAGTCGGTGAACTTTTTGTTAACGGAAACGAGCGGTTCCGGGTGAGTGTTTGATTAATATTTTCGAGAAAAACGGCAACAAGCCACATAGTAGCGGTTCGGTCCTTACGGGCCTTTTATAAAAGGAATATATAGGCTTATATCCGGTAAAGATACCCGTTAAAGTTGATATTTAAAAAGTTTATGAAAATAAATTGTAAGGGAAAAGCAAATACATACACAACTTCGTTGAGTCTTCGTAATGAGTTAAGGATACGCGGTAACTTTGAGTGGTTGGTAAATTATATATTCTCGACGTTATAAAATTCGTAATATATTTCTACTAAAACGAAAACAAAATGAATAAAATTGAGAGTAAATTAACTCTAAATAAAGAGAAATTTAAAAGTTGATACTAAATTACAAAATCAAATAAAATTCCTACCAACTCTTGTACGAAACTAAAAACAAAAGACACGCTTTTTCCTCCTAAAGGTTAATAGAATCTTCGGTCAAAGTAAAATTAACTTTTATAACGGCCTTAACGTTAAATCCGTTCTTACATTACGCCGAATTTAACGGGTAGGTACGAATACGGTAACCTTTTGCGCCGTACTATAAATATAACCCAAAGTTTTTACAGCGGGAAAACTCCGAATAATTAACCTTGGTAGAACGCCGATTAAAAGCGGCTCGAAAAGCGTTTATAATAATTAGAATAATATCGTTTAAACTATTTCGGGCGGGTACGTCTTTAATATTATTCCCATTATATAACACACCCCTAGTAATAGCATTTGTATCACCGTAACGAGTACTAGGGTTTCAAAGGGGCTTATAAATAAATTGAATACGAACAACCTATTCCTTATCATTCGCGGATACATTAAAGGGACGTAATATATTAGTTAATGTATCGTTAATAATTACCTTTCAAATGACAAGCTTAACGGCGAATTTTTAAGTTATGTTGTCCACTTTACAAATAAAGATTTTTAAATATTAAAACAACTTAAAATCGTTTGTAAACTTTTTACTTTATATTACTTAACCGGTCGATAACAGCTTGAGCCGCGTTAAGGTCGTAATAATAGGTGTAGAATATAATTATCAAGGCGTTAGTGTCGCTAATACTGCCGTCACCCCTGCAATCGTAATAGATTTTCATACCGATCTTTAAAAAACTTTTCAATTATTAAAAGATAACGTGAAATTTATTTTTTTAGTATTAATAAACTTCCGGTTTTTACGTAACTCACGTATTATTGTAACTTTCTATACTAGAAATCGTAATTGGATATTAAAAAAATTTACCGGCTAATTAAAAAGTTTACGTTTAGGTTGTTAGTATTTGTTAAATAGGGCGTTGATCTCATAATCGACGTTAAAGAAACCAGAATTTTCGTCGTTTAGGAAATTGGCGCGGTTCCCGATAAGAAACGGCGTAGTAGTTACGTCGTTTATAACGTACGTAAGGAAAACCCCTTAAGGGGGGTGTTTTTCCCAAAAACGTAGGCGTACCGGCAGTTTCGAGTTATTGAATTATATTAGTTAATACGTTTAATACGTCGGTGTTTTGTTATTTTAAATGTAAAACGATTTCCGAATGACTTAATTCCGTTCAATAAGTTTCGTATATAAAACATCGGTAAAACGTTTATAATAAGCTGTAAGATAATCATATTAAGTCATTATAGCGTTTTAAAGCTACTCCCTAAAGCGTAAGCCGAAAAAATACTCCAAAGCTTAAGGGTATGGATTTAGCAGGTCGAAGGATAATAATATAACCCTATGATATAACCGCTAACGAACAACTAAAATACTGTCGAAAAGGAATCGAAGTTTATATGTAAAGGGATTAAAACAGGATCTATCGTTCAAGGTAATCGGGTTCTATTTATAAACCTCGATGAAGAAGGAAAAGATAAGTCCCTGTTAGGGATCTGCTAGAGAGTTGAGAAAATGGTGTAACCCGGTCACGTAACGTGTGGGAGCGTTTTCCTATATGGCTTCCTTCCTGCTCTAGAGCATCGTAAGAACGTGTAGAACTACCAGAGTTGGATCCCTAGTAATAATAGCTAGGCACTAGCCTATAACAGTTAATTGTGAAAAATAATATGCTATCGGTTTTGAGATATTATTTTGATCCCTTTACGATAGGTATCTTTTTGAAGTTATCCCCGAGTAATCGGTTTTTAATATTGTTAGCCGATTTGAATCCTAATATAATAAAATTGGGGTTGTAACACATATATTTTTAACGTTTTAAATATGTATTTCTACCGATTCGTTTGAGACTACCTAATTTCTATTTTATTAGTCGAACCAGGTAATCAGTTATGTCAAAGAAATTACCAATAAAGTTTCGATAAAATTTGGTAAAACCTAGAAAATTTCGAGCCTTTCAAACGGTACGAGAGAACTTCCATTAGCGAATAGCTTGGACTTTTTTGGGGTCAGCCTGAATACTTAAACCAACCGTTATGATAAACCCAAAGTATTTCACCTCTTTCACTACAAAATCGTAATTTTTTAGGTTCAAGTTTAGCCTAATATTATTAAAGCGTTCCAAAACTACGCGAGCTTTCGTTATATAGTCTTATTTAATACCGAAAAAAAGATTGAATGGTTATTTGGATAAGTCGTGATAGAAATATTTATAATATTCACTATTATGTAATTAATATACCATTAAGATGTTATTAGGGTTTTTTCTAGTTCGAAAGGGTTAATTAACCATTTAAATAAGTCGAAACGTACACGAAAAACCGTTAATTTCTCCTATCCGCGTATAACCTGAATACGATGAAAAGCTGTTCGAATATCAAATTTCGTTAATTACGTTGACTTCGTTAATATGCGTAGGATTTTTTCAATGAAAGATAGGGGAAAAAGATCCTATTCGATAATTATATTTAAAGCCTGGTAATCCATATAAAACCGTTATCCTCTCCCCAGTTTAAACATTAATAATACCAGTGCTGTAACCAATTAAAAACTAGCGTAAACCTAACCCTTATTTAATAATTCGGTAACTTAACGGCGAAATTCGAAAAGTAGATTTCTCAACATTAAGTATAAGGGTTTTTATAGTTCATTCAGTACATATTTATCTTCGTTTAATTTAATATAAATATGGTAATCGGGATTTTTCCTATATAAGGATAAAATTATTAATTTTTTCTTATCGAATAGGTTATGCGATTTTTTTTAGTTTAGATAAAAGATATAAATAATTTTTCTTCTTTGTTATAGTGATTGGCGTTCTCAACTACAAAATTCGTGTTATTTTACGAAAACTTATAACAAAAGCTAATTACCATTAATTCACTATACGTTATATTGTCCGTTATAATCGAGTTATTAAACTAATTAAACCCGATTTCATAATACCTTAAATATCCCTTAACTTAAGGTGTATTGTTACTTTATTCATATTGAATCTTGTTTAATTATAAACTATTAAACGATTACCACGAAAGTTTAATATTACCTCATAATATCGTATTGATTGAATTTTCAAAATTGTATTCCGCGTTATCCAGAGAATAATATATATTAATATTGGGTTCATCTATTTATTCATATTCATGTTAAACTTAGCTATTTAAATAAAACGCGTGTTTTTCTATAACCCTAATATTTTACACAGATTTCGAGAATATAATAGCCGAATTTACTTTACCCTTAACCATTATACCAAAGCCTTATTTTCAATATAATAACAATTACCACTAAAATTGACGTCAACGTCTAAAATGGAAGTGTTATTGAAAAGTATAAGGATAAAGAAACAATTTTTGTTTATACATATTTCAATTAAATTTTTTTTCATTTAATCCTTTAATGACGTCGTTTAGGTTACATAATTCCTAAATGAAACTATATCTAAAAGTTAAACGTTCCTCGACACCAATAATAGTAAACCTTTATCTATTTATTCGATTTAAATCGTATATACCTATGTTGGAAAAAAGTTGGTCGAAGTTTAAAACAATTAAAATATTGGTTTGTCGAGTAATAACGTAAGTGACGTCCCGTAACTTATTGAGCTCAGCGTTCCTTCACTGTTATCCATATTACCTGTCGTCTTTTATTTTAAACATATATCGAATAGGTTTATGAAAATAATTAATCACGATTACCGCAGCCTTTTAATGAGGATACTCAAAAGACATCAACTCCCGTTATAATTATATTTTTATCCGGTTATTATGTTTATACAGATTTCGATCATTAAGACCAAAATGTTGTTCTAGGTTTCAAGACTTTAATTTATTCAAGAACTCGCGGTATTTCGCTAAAGTCGCGATATAATCGATACGGCTAACGACTGCTGTAATAAATTTATATCAAATATATAGGAATATACAAAAACGTAGGTATTTACATTCAACGGTTAAAGACTAGTTTAAATCGTTTACTTAAACTGATTACATCTTGAACCTAATAGCGAATAGTACCTATAGGTTTTCATCGCTTGTGAATAATCTCCTTACCTCGATTAAAGCTCTATCTATGCGATAAGGGTCGCTAAAATAATATTAATATAATTAAAGAATTTAATCGTATTATATATTTCCTCGTATCCACTAACCTAGTTATGTATCTTAATAGCTTTCTTTACAGTTGGAGTATAATAACTTTATATGTATTAAAACGTATATCGATTTTTCCCGATTTATAATTTATCCGTCTTTAATATAAATTCCATCGTTTAATAAGTCGTTGTTTACATAAAGGTCAATATATTTAATTAACGTTGGTCATATCGGTTACGACTACTCGTAAACATGAAGAGGCTAATATGAGCTGTTGTTAAATTGGCTTTGAGTTGTTGAATCTTAATAATAACTTGAATAAAATCGGACGTAGGGTTAAAAGCAAAATTCGATTAACCAGGTTGTTACATTTGCTTCATAATAAAAGCGATAAAGTTGTTTATATCGTATAAACGAGATATACTGGCTTAAGTCGGTTCCGAAAAGGCTGAAGGCATATTTATAAAGGTAGAGGATTGGATATTCGCCAATCGTCTATCTTATATAATAACGTTGAAATATAACGTAAAATTATTGATATAGATTATCGATTCGTTTGTTATAAGTAATATCCCTTTGGAAAGATAAAAAGAAACCTTAATAATATGTTATAATCCGACGTAGGATGATAAGTTAACTAGGTGCCAATTGGAGTTTACTATTCAGATATAAGCGGAAGACTAGAAAAGATTACAGTAGTCTTTCATGCAGGGTTTATAAGTATGGTCCGTGCGTAGCCCGTCACGTGCCCTCGCACATACTGCCTGCAGACTGCGCCTGAGCCGCGCCTATGCCTGGTACTACATATCCCGTTATGTGCATAGTCATGTATCCTATAGAATAAATAGCTAAATAGCCTGAGTCCGTAATACTACTGCCGGAAGAAGGGCTAACAGCGAGGACAACAACTTTAACAACGACGGAAAAACAGGCTTTATTACCAATAAACTCGTACCTATCGCTCTCGTCCCTACCCCCGCCTCTCTATTCGCTGCCGGTGCCATTTCTGCTTTCAGTTCATCCCCGGGTTTTACCCCTTTCTATAGGTAGAGATACGACCGATAGGCGGCGATCGTAAAAGTTTTAGTAATTGCGGTGGTTGAATGGTTGGATGGATAAAGCTTTCGGCCGGATAACGTGTGTAGAGTAGGCCAGTGGTTCGGAAATGCAAATATCGTCAACGGATGTAAAACGTATTCGTTGTTGGCGGGCGGAAAACGTAGCTTGTATAGGCTAAAATCTTAATTTCTTTTTGCTCACGAAGAACAGTCCATGACATATACAAATACCCGGAAATTAGTAGAGTCCGCAAGAACCCTGTACATGTAGGTTTTGCGAGCTTATCTATCTGAGCGCTTTCTAGAAGATCGTGGCTATAGTTTCCGAATCTTTAAGGAGGCTAGACAGTAAACTAGGTGGGTGGCGCCTTGTTCTCCATCGCATCGAGTGCACTATCCGTCTAGGTTCTAAAGCCGAAAACGACACCTAGATTTATATAGTTAGCGAAGAGTGTTATTATCTGTTAATTTACTTCTATATTTATTTGGTTTGTTTATAGTATTAAACAAAATATTGCCTTTAATAGTAAGTTGTTTATATTAAAAGGCGAGATGAGTGCGTAAATAATGGTTTTTAGTAACTCAACGTATTTATATAGTGTTTTTAGTTAATAACTCTATCTACTTACTTAAAAGTATTGGCGGTGAATTGAAACAATTTTAACTATTTATTAGAAGAAGGTGTATAGTTGTTTTTCAAGTAAGAAACTTAGCAACTTGACTATTTATCTATATCTTTTTAAGGTATTTGCGGAGTTTTTGGATATCATGATTAGTTTAGGTGGAAAGATTTGTCGAGTTATTACGTTCGGTATATTTAAGATAGCTTGAGTCCAGAAAAAGTCTATCTGTTGATAGGCCTTGCCTGATAGGCCTTTAAATGTTGCAATGTTGTCGAGTAGAATCGGTCGAAGTAACAGTAGTATTGTGTGGTCAAGTGGTGGATGTATTGTTCTAGGTTTGACAGATTGCTAGCCGATCTACACACTAATTTGTATGACCAATTGCTTAGCCCGTACCCCAGTCTGAATTGTGCACATATTGTACTTGACTTTACAGTCAAGAAAGTCAATGCACAAAACAGTACACTCAACTTGCAGTTAGTATAGTCAACTTACGTTGACTAACCGCACTGCAATTACTACTATTCCAACACTATCAGATTATCGATTGATGTAAATTAGTTTAATAAAGAAGTCTCGGTATCGACAGAGTTATTAGTGTTTCAACTACCTGTAAAAACAGTTCCAATCTAAAGTACTTGATAATTTAATAACATTATAAATCCCATTTTTAATCTGCTTGTAAAAACAGACAGTTTTTCCAAGATTACTTTTTTGGTTGTGAGAAAATTAATGAAGTTAGGAATTGTCTTTAATAAACACCCTTCTGTATACGAAACTAGATAAAGATTCAGTACTGCTTAAAAATCGAATCATTTTTTTTTTTTACTTAACTTATTTATACTTTACCTAATTAAATATTACTCAGTGTTAATATGTAAGAAGGGATTGCAATTTTTTTAGTTTAAATGCTAAAAAAGTGATGTATCATAATACATTAAATAAAAAGTGGATTGTAAATTTTAAATTTGGTGGACCGTTAGCCAGTCTGCACCTAAGTTCGTATGGGCCAATACTTGACCCGTGCCCTACGTTGGATGGGCGTTCCACTTGTTTGCATGCGCGCCCCGCAATCAATTGACAATAGTGCCAACATTTATAATATTATAAGGTACATAGCAACCATTTCTGTGCAGATTGAAGAAAATACCACTCAAAATAAATCTGATTGCTATGTAAATGTTGTAAGGAGAAATTACATATTGAAACTTACACAATTTCAGTATACGTTTTCTTCTCATAACAATTACCCATGTAGTAACAGCACCGAAATTTTGATTAAACAAATCCGTTCATCTCCAAATTAAGAAAAATATTTCAATATGACCCTTGTATTCTAGCTGAACAGCTTCAATTGTGGTGAGGTGGCAATCGAATTCAGGATTTTGGTGTTTAGTCACTATGCATTCAGAAGCTATATTGCTGACAGCATTACACACGCAATAACCGTACCAATGCATTCATTTGACATACAAATTGATTCTCATATGAAGGGATTCGTTTCAATGTCAATATGTATATAAAAATGTATTTCCGCGTTTGAGTGATTGCCTGCAAGTACAAAAGGCAAAGTCCAATATGTGTGGTGATCCCGCATTTTGTGAGATGCAAAGGTAGGTGTGTTCCAAAGATGTGACAGACAGTTGTATGTAGCTCAAATAGAAGTGTAAGAGTTTTAATCATTGAGTTATACAGGCCGTAGGATTGTTGGGCGTGTCGATAGTGGTTTATTGGTATTGACAGTGGATATATTCACTGATATTCACTGTTATTTCTACCCGTAGGAATGCGGATCAGGGGCAGTAGATTTACTCAAGAGACCAAGATAACCGGTGTTATAATTGGGTCCATGGATTAGTATATATCCACCAATGTTGGTGGATATATCCAGTCATCAGCCTGTCGATCTATATAGTGGTCTGCGGGCCAATTTTTTTACCTATCTTGTGACTTGTCTTGTGACCCTTTTGGGACCTGTTGGCCCGTCTTATTTTTATTATATAGACAGCTTTATTACAGACCTAATAGTCCTGAATATGATCCATAATCTCTATCCCACTCATCGTATCTGTTTTACAGTTTTTACACCGGGTACAGCCAATGTAGCTTGTTTGTCAACTCCGACAAGCCCCAGAACTCGAACTCCGTTGTATTGCTCTCTCTCATCCGCACTTTTCCTGCGTTCTCCACATAACCGGTCTAACAAAAGCGCAGATACAGTAAGGAGGCGTGCATGCCCTTGCCCCATGCCAAACATATTTTGGACGTGGACAAGAGACTATGAGATATGGCGCGTGTATATGACATGGCCTGGAAGACGATAATTGGTTGCAATGGGCCTAGCGGTTGCACTGGCATGCGTCCATTGCCCGTGGCCAAAGCTGAGAATAGATACTGTTGGTAGTCTTCAACATTTCCAATTTCGAAGCCTGCAAAGACTTCACAGTGCCGGCCAAGGCGTAGCAGTTCCAGCAGCTCTGTGCTATCACGAAGACGACCTTGCATAATGCGAGAAGGGATGGAACGGTTCTGCGACCGAGGACACTTCATTACGGATTCATGTTGAAAGCACACCTCACGGGTTTTTCTCCGTTGAGAATCACAGGATTCGGCGACAAAGCAATCTCCTGAATCACCCAGATTATTACTAAGTGCGTGCGGAGTAGGTAGGTGTTGGCCCAAAGGGACAAGGGACGTGTGAGTGTGATAACAAGCCTGATGCCATCCTCCTTGTGCAAGGGCTTAAGGACTTCTGGTATGGCAGCGTCGTTGCCCGTTGTGGACGCTTGGTGTCACCAAGGCAAGACGCTGCATGAGACGCAATGCTAACGTCTGCAGTTTGCTTGCATGTGGCACCGGCTGACCGAATAGAGGTTGTGGTTGTTGAGACTTGATGCGCACAAAGTTCAACATAGTTGTGCAATGCCTCGTGGTAAGCCTAATCGAAACAGCGTAGCATTCCACATTCCCAAAGCCTTCTACGCAGTAGTCTAAAGCAAGGAATAATTACCCAGTTTCATGAACATTGAATTTTTTTCAATTTATATTTAACTTAATTTCCTTAGTACAGCGTAAAACGTCTAAAACTTAATTGTATAACTGGATTGTATATCCGAAAAAAATGACAAATCGTTCATAAACCGTACAAAACCTATTTAAAATATCCCACCTTGAATTATAAACATAATCTACGAAAGCCTGCCCCTACATTAGAACCAAAATATACTAATCATTTTCTAAGTTGAAATGGATACGTAAAATCTGTTGTATTTGTTGTAAAAAAAGCGGAAACGTTTATATCCATATTTTGCAATTTTAATTACCTGTAAGAAAATCGTTAATTCAAATCGATTATATATTGTAATTAAAACAATACTCAATGACTGGTTTGGCTTATACGGAATTGAATGCAGTGTAAGAAAGCTGATGCTATTGTTGTACTTAATAAATAAAGTAGAGACAGAATATAGAACGAGTAGCGAATCCGCCAGGCTATTTCTACTATATATAAAAAAGAACCAATTCCGTATTTATAAATATTGGATTTATGTGTTTAGTGTTTCCCCTTTCGTATATGGGGATCCTCAGGGGTATTATACAAAGCTGGCTAGCAGGGATGCTACTGCCGGACATTCGGTGTCGCATCAACAAGCCGAGGGAAATACCCGGGAAATCAGCCTGCCTGTTCACCTGTTCACCTGTTCACAGCGTTTCGAATGTTGGTGCAACAGCGAGCGGAGAAGCCTCGTGGCACGCGACATCACCGCCGAATCAACGTCGAGGCTCACTCAGGTGTGGTCATATGAGCACCAACCCAAGTCATAGATAGCATCGCTTAACCGACACAACTGTGCTGTCAGCGGAAGGCCTAGGGCCCCAGGGCCCAGGTTCCAGGTCCTAGGCCCCAGGTCTTGGGTCCTACTGTAGGTCCCACAGCAAAACACATCCTTCCATTAAACACCATATACCTTATGACAACTGTTAAGGTTTTTGCTATATCTTCATATGTTTGCCTAATAATAAATATAATCGACATTTTTGAGATATTTTGAAGATTGTTTAGCTATTCTTTTTGAATTTACGTACATTCGAAACTATTATAGTTATTTTTAAAACTATGTTTAATATTTCGTCTTAACACATTATAACTGCCGTTAACAAAAAATAAAAATAAGAAAATGCGACGGGAATATGTTTACAATATCGTTATTTCCAAGAAATGTCCATTTTTTCAAATTTAAGTTGAATAATAAACTTTGTGTTTTTACTATTTGTTTAATAAATCAGTTTATTAGATTTTTCTTATTTTAATCAGTCCAAAGTAAATAATTTGTAACGCGACTTACTCTACTTTCATTCAAATTTTACACGATTGTTTCTGTTGGTTCATTGTAAGTATTGACTTCAAAGTTGTAACTAATTATTATATCTATTTTTAATACAACTTCCGATATAGCTTTAGAAAGATTTTCATTCAACCACAAAAACGTCAAACGTTCTATTATTTGTATTTCTTATTATATATAGACTTTTTTTTTCTTACGCTACGCGTTATACCCGTTCGTTGTTTTTACCTTAATATGTATATTTAGCTTTGCTTTTATTACAGTTGCCTTAAAATAATATTATGCATTCAACAACATCTTTAGTTCTTTTTTTTTTTTTTTGTAAATTTTTAGTCGCTTCATTGTTTTTACCGAAAATATTTCAGGATTCATTCAGCTCTTGATTAATTTTCTCTTTATAAAATAGAAAAGATGTTAGAATAGTACTATATGCAATGCAGTAGGTCAACTTTACTTACAGTAAAGTTGACTATACTAACTGCAAGTTGAGTGTATTGTTTTGTGTGGGCTTACTGTATTGGGTGCAAGTCGAGTACAGTAGGCCTGTGGATATTACTATATACCCCTACAGTTAGTATACATAAGCCAAGTAGCAGTGCACTATATTGCAAGGGGCACTTCTACAGAGTACACGATAACGTGTCACGCTACAGGCTGCACTCTTGCAAGGTACAAAGTGCATCATGCGTGGCGTGGTCTAGAAGGGGTATTCCAGAATGCATGGCAAAAGGGCCACTATCCGAATGAGAGGTTAATAACCTCCTATCCGTGGCATGCACTCTCTGAAATTCTTTTTACTAACCTATTATTTATCTTTACTGCAATATTAATTTTACGATTACTTTTTGTTTACATTTATGTAAATAAAATCCTTACCAACATTAATTGGTAGCTGACTGGATTAACTACAAATAACTCGAAAAGAAGAAATAAACCGAAGTTAAATACCTATAACGAAATGTTATAATATTGCTATCTGTTTATACTTTACCATTATACCTTATAAGAACTATACGGGAATGTGAAATTACGCGGAAGCTCCGTTAAAACTTGAAGCGTAGTAAGACTATAAGATCTGAAGTGACTTTAAAAAGAACCACGTTTGTACAATATTATTAACCAGTTAGTACTCTATTCAATAAAAGCCCTGTTAAGTTAACATTTCACTTGTTTTGGAGATCTAAATATACACGGGTACTTTTTAAAGAGCATCCTATCACGTATTAGGCCACGTAAACTAAAAAAAAAACACCAAGTTTCAGAACCCTTCGTTAGGACCCACACAATCCAAACAAAGTAACCAAACCGCTTACAGAACCTAAGAGCGGTTACAGACACAACATTCACGTCGTTCGCGAAACTCAAAAGCAATTACGAATACAAGACCTAAACCGCTTACAACCTCTAGAAGCGGCTATAATATGACAATCCGAACCGCCCACTAAGACTAGACTTTATACATCGGATCGCACTATACACCTCCCTACGTCTACATTTTCCTTTTCCCTTTTTACACTTTATGTTATCTGCTTCCTTACGTTAGCCTTATATCGCGTATTTTAAGTTTAATACTTACGACGTTGAGGTTTTTATAGTCGTTTAACTAGTATAACATTAGTAAAAATTAACAAAAGTAATTTAAAAGGTTTAAATAAATTATAATTGCGTTTTATTTACGTATTACTCAAAAAAAATTTATATTCACAAATATTGAACACTTCATTTTTTTGGTATTTACGCGTTTATACGATTTTTTCAACCCCTAAACGTATCTGAATCCTAATTACGACGTAAAACTAATAATTTGTATCGTTTTAATGTTACGGGTATACGTAAAAATTACTTACTCTTAGTATAATTATAGCTTTACTAGTAACGAATTTGGAAAAATCTAATGAATATATAAAATATCTTTATATATATATATCGTTTCATACCAGAATTTTAAAGTATTTGAATCTCAACTTATAAGATAATAAAATCGCGGTATTCATACAGTATTTAAACCCTTTTACGGCAAATAAATATATTATTAACATAATCTTTAACTATTATAGTGGCGGAATTAAAGTGCGTAACTTATTTAGCGATTTTGAAAAGTTTTTTTTTAAATTGAACGCTAGATATATGGCGTATAATTGATAATACTATTTCCAAAATACTACGAAAACAATTAAGAAGCAAAGGTATTAATACGACCGGTGAAATGATAACCTTATTAGAAAGGATTTATCAATAACGACCTAATTTACACAAATACTGAAATAGATAAACGATAAAGTGATAAAGATAGAGTTTATGGAGAGATATTGGTTGAAAAAGCGCTGAGAGCGCTTACTTAAAATGATAGATCGGGAACGATAATATCCTCCATAAATAAAGAAAAGTCGTTTAACAAGGCTAAAAGTCTACCGCGAAGTGAAAACAGAGCTGGAGGAATTGACGAAAGAGAAAGAAGCACCATAACAATTATTTACAATAAAGGTTAAATATGAACCCTCCCTGAAACTTAACTAAAAATAGAAACTAAAATGAAATTACGCCCTGAGTACCGTTAATAAATAAGTTGATTACGATAAAAACGATCCGAATAAAAATAACGCCCCATTTTAAGAAATAATAAGCGATGTAAAACGCCAATAAGTACCTTATAGACAAATACTTATTAACTACGACCTTTATCGTAACCTTTTACCGCACCTCTTTTTAACTAATGAAAATGACCCTATAAAGTTTAACAATTTCACCAAACTTTAGGATAAAAACAAAAATTACAACAGCAAACTATATGACGTATTCGACAATGAAATACGTATAATACTTAATATATATATAAACCTGGATATTGAACCGTCCTAGTTCTACGTTATCTGACTAATCGTATTATTTAGGCAGGTTGAAGAGTGGTATATATACCACTTCATATAGGTAAATATATTTACGAAGTGTTATAACCGCCCAAAATTACATTTTGATACAAAAATTAACCATTAATTCTACGATAGGTACTAGACTAAAATAACCAAGGAATCCGTGATATATTAACGAGAAAACTTTTATAAGAACTTATTGAAGTTGTTCATTAACTTTTTAATTAAGTTTTTGAATATAAGGTAACATTTGAACTGAAATATAAGGGTAATGAACGATTTATTTAAATAATAACAAAAATATACCGCGAAAAGCCAAATTTAGATCTTGAATCGTTTAAACTGAAAAAGGATTTAAAGTATTTTTATATAAGTTTTGAAATATCACTTCAAACTTTTATATGCCGATAAGCGAGCCTTGAATTAGTACTTATGGCCCACAAAATTAAAGGTAAGAGCCAAATCACCTGAGAAAACCTTGCCAAAACTATCCACTACGTTTTGGATCGAAGGTTTAAAGTATACTTAAAGTAAAACGAACGCTTAAAGTATAGGTATTAAGGACGGAACCCCGGCAATGAAAGGTAAATACGATCGTACGGTAATAGGCGAAACGTATCGCAGCTATAATAATACTTATAAAAAAGCATACGAAGCCTTAAGAGCTTGTAAAAGAGTTGTATCGTATACGGAAAGATCGGCTATTGGTTTATTAACAACTTAACCTACAAGTAGATTCGGATTAAACGATAGTTTCAAGCCGATTACGTATTTAAAGACCGGATAAAAGCTAATTTTACAATATACGTAACCGAGTGTAAAAGTGTAGATAATAAACTTGATGCTTACCTTTAAGAATATACCTTCGGGGGAAAAATATAAAGGTAATGATATTTACTTAATAACATAAAACGATGAAACCGCCTGAATTAGTTATAGAAACCTAAAAACCTCCTCCCTTTCATATAATATAGGCTTACATCACCTAAGAAAAGTGTTAAACGTATATATAGCGTCATAATTTATATTTTTAAATAGATACAGTGATTGGTTTTCATTCATTATACCTAATACCAGCGCAGTCGAAATCTTGACGGTTGGAAAACAATAATTCGACGCGTTCGTAACAAAATTTCCGAAGTTTCAGCTCGACCAAATGGGAAAACACCGAAAGATTTTGTTTAATAAAGATAAAGCGTCATCTCTTAGGACGGTCGTTATAAATACGCGATTTGAATCGGTTAAATTTACGTGATAAATTTTAAAACGTTATTTTTACACCTATTAATTAATATAAATAAGTTCGAAATCAAGATCCGGAATATAATCAACCAGTTCATTCGCGCCTCGGGTAATGTATTCGTATTGCTTCGGCTTAAATTCGGTTACTTATGGTTTTTACCAGAAGTACATACGGTCAAATTTATTTACTTAACTTAACTGGAATTGCAGATATTATACCGCCAATTCGGATACCCGGTTATGAAACGTCTTTTACTATTGCTTTACGCCATAAGTTATAACAATATAAGAAAAGACGTATTTAAAACCATCGAAAAGTTTTACCATAAATGCCAGCTATATCAACAGGCTCCACGACGGTTGAAATTCTGCCTTTAGGACGACGTGAACTTTAATTACGAGATAATTATTAATAATATATATTTAGATAATTAATCGGTACTTTTCGTTGTCGATGCAGCAAAATTATTCCAAGTCACTAAGTTTACACGAAGCGCCTTTGTTATTCATTATTAGAACTCTTTAGTTAACTATTAGTTAAACGTTTATTTAGGGCTTTAGAATTGGATTATTTACGAAGTTAATACGGCCTTCGACTTTATGAAGTGGCGTATTAAAGTTGTAATCGCTGGTAACCTACATAAACAAATACCAGTAAATGATTATAAGGTATTAACAAGTGTAAAAAGTATTATGAACCGCTTGAAATATATATATATATAATATTATCCAAAAACCTCAAAGGTACCAGGTTTAATTAATTTATCCTTTAAATAATAGTCAAAGTTATCAATAACATTTTTAGCCCAAGTGGGTTTATTCTTACGCTCTTTGTTTTTAGTATTTACCTAAGGATTTATATAAGCTTTATATTATCATTAACGATAGTTTAAAGGGAAAATACTATCTAGAAAGCCATAACAGCGTTACGTTTCTTACGGATTAAAAACAACGTTTTCAAAGCGCTAGCTATGAAGACTAGCTTATGTAAAACTGGTGGTTTTAACCTACTATAATAATTTAAGGTTTTGATTTAGAGAACTAAGGACGGATGAATTATCATTGAAAAGATTAACGGGTTTAGAAACCATAATATATTTATTAATTTCTTAGACGATACGAGTTTATTTCGTTGGATGATAGTATGAGAGTATTAACAAAAACGGAAAGAATTGGTTTAAAACCGTAATCCAATAAGAACTATCGATGGGATACCCCTTAAAATGACGAATTTAAACCGTTTATAGTTTTAGCCTACCCCCCAAATCGTACTTTCGACTTGCTCCTATTAAACGAAAACGGCTCGTTTATACAAACTTTATCAGTACCATGCTGTCGGAGCTGCCCTTTTAGTTCGAAAACTAAAAAACATCTAGAAACCTTTACTATAAATTCCTTTATTATTTGAAAAAATATGACCAACCTTAAGCTTAACTTAAAGCTTTATTACGACGGTATAATTATTACTTTCAACACGGCGTTCGAATGATTTATTACAACAAAAATATTTTCTTTCATCAATTAGAGCGTATTTCGTTTTAAACGATTTAACCTAACGATTTACGTTGTTCATAGGAATTTTTCTATTTTCTTTATATACAAAGTTAATAATAAAACCGGAAAATCATGCGAAAAGACCCGCCTAATTATAAAAGGGTATAAATACAATAGTAAAAAAGATATTATAATCTAGTAACCTACTTTACAACGAGTTAGCTACCACTTTATTTTTATACTTATAACCTTTTTTAATATTTTTATAAGTTATATATTAAACTTCATTATATTACATAAGTTTGGAAATAATTTAAAGAACGGTTTAAATGAAGTATTTACGCTAATATACCTATTAAATTCAAAAAATACCACCCACCTAAAACGATTTTGCGTATTATAAAACCGCCTCAAGTCTTTGCTAAAGTTAGTGTTTATTAGTATAATACCTATTAAAGGCATTATAGGAAACGGTTCGAGATAACTAGATTATTTTTAACCCGTATTCATTAGTTTTAATAACCCGTTTCAATAGTTTAATATTAACGGGTATATAAACGAACAACATATTAATACTGCGTAATGCGTCGTTTTCCGTATTTGAAAAAAGGAAACTTTGAAATATTAGCTGGAAAAAAAAATCCAAAACATACCTGACGGAGGACTATATAATCAACTTTAATAGCGTTATTATTAATTTTCAGAACAGAGTTTTAGGCCTTGTGAAAATACTAATTAGATAAAGTTGCCTGTTTTATTTTGGACGGAGTAAAACGGGTCAACGAATATAAATATTAACGCGTACGAAGCGTTTATAATACTTAAGTAATATAACTAAAATAGGGTTTTAAGCTTTCAGTCGTCGCCTAGCATTAAACTATCCCATTAAAAGATACGTATAATGCGTTTAACAAGCGCCTTATATCACAAATATATAGTCCGTAACTCAGTTTGTAATTTATACCGCTAAATATATGTATTATGAATTTATTTATTTTCGCTATCGGCTCTTCTATTAATAATAACAACAGTAATTCGTATATAGGCCTCGTTTTAATCTTTGGTAACGAAATATCGGCCGGAAAATGCTTTACGTTCCGTAAAAATATTATTTATCAAAGTTTCACTAGGTGTAAATGGGTTTCAAAAAACGTTTTAGCTTCGTAAATTTATAGTATGGTTAAAAGTATCTATTTGGGAATTATTATATCGATAAAGGTCCAGATAATTATTTTAACTTTATTTTACACCTTATTTTTATCATTGCATGTATTAGCTTTTTTCGCTTTATAAATATTTAATTTCAGATTAGTATTACGAACGAAAAAAGTTTAATAATAGATATTATAGCGTTACGAAAGTTATATAAGCTCCGGGAAATCGAAAAACAAGATAAATCGATAGAAAATCAAACCTAACGGACGTAACAACTAAAAATATCTTAAACGACATATTAGAAAAGCTTATATCAATAAATATACTATTTGTTAAAGTTGTTAAAAAGGCTATATAATCAAAGTAAGTTATTACAATACTGTTACCAATTTAAAGCGGTTTAAAACTAATTACCTACACTACTCCCCAAATTATACTACGGTTCGCAACTTACACCTATACCGCCTTTACGAATTTTCCTTTATTTAAATCTATTATTTCGCGCCACTTTTTACATATTATCACTTTTTATTTTACGTACTTCGGCTCTATTAGGTATTTTACTTTTTTCATTTCTTTATTTCAATTTACCATTTCGCGCCGTTTCTGATATATTGTTATTCTTCGTTTTACAAACATCGACCTCATTAAGTATTATACTATTTGCTATTTTCTACTAAAATTTACGATTTTACACTGCTTTTAATATGTCGTTATTTTTCGTTTTATGTACTTTAAGCCTTTTTGTTATTATATTTGTTACTTTCATTACGTTTGTTTCTATAAAAAGTAATCATTTTATACGTAGAGTACTGTATTATGGCCCGGCGCACTGGCTCAGCCTTAAGGGGCAGCTATTTACTATTAAAATAGAGGGAGAAGGCGACGTCGTCGCATCCCTATTATCCTTCCCATTGGCCTTCCCCTTTATGTTAGCGCCACCGCTATTACCACTATCGACGTCATTATCGGCGTTAACGAGGTAGCTCCTCGCCTTAGTCCGTATACCATTAAGTAAAGGCGCGAGGAGGGTTTCACTCTCTTTACGGCAATACTAAGTAACGTCGTCGAGTTAGCTTATGTAATATATACGTAAACCCCGTTTTTGAACGGTAATAGCGGCTTCCAAATCCTTAATTCGCCGGTTAACGCTTACTATTAATTGGTATTGACTTATTTTGATTTTTTACGAATGTAATTATTTTTGGAAACATTTCGGATATTAGGTTTTCGAAAGAGGAGATTTTTAAAGATCGGTTAAAATTTATTATTAAGCTGGCGGACGCGTAATACGGTTTCGAGCTACGTCCGTAAAATTAATGAAACGGGGGTATATCTATTACTAGTCCGTTCTTAACGGTGGTAACGGGTTAAACGACCCCCGTTTTCGTAGCAATTGCTAATAAACTTACCTGCAGCAGCGAATATAATACATAGTACGTGAAGCATATTTATCTGCGGCTCAGGATAACGGACTCGAGTACTTCGTTTTAACGCCTTATGCATTAAAGAGGCCTCGCGACATACCTTAACGTTATCCAACTAAAGGTGACGGAAAAGGTCCGCCTTAATCTTCTTATTTGAAGGGAATATTAAATGTGAATAAATAAGTAAACTTAATAAATATAAACCGCGGCATAACTTTGTCAAGTTACGTTTAAGACGTCGAAAAATCCTTGCAGGTAAGGGGGCTTTTACCTAGGGAGAGAGGGTAAGGTTCATAACCTTAAAAGCTCCCTCCTTCTCCCTTTGAGAGTTAAGGGGGAAGGAGGAGAGAAAGAAAGGAAAGAAGGGGGTAACGGTTTAAGTGGCTATAGCAATGGGGGATGGAGAGACCAGGGACGAGGCGGTTATAAAAAAAATAGTGCCTGAGGAAGGTGGGCTATTAGTGGTGGTAGTGGTAGTATCGGCGATAGCGGTAGCGGCGATAGCGATGCGGCGGCGCTTACGCGTTAAAAAGCGTCTTATAGACCTGTTTTTACGCGTTATTTATTTGAAAACAAGGTTAATATATAGGAAATAATCGAGGAGTCTACCTATCGGAGCGGTTTCGATTGGTTAATTGAAATAAAAGTTAAATTAAGTTAAAATAAGGATTTATATTAACTTTAAGTATACGCTTTTAAAAGGAAAAAAAAAGGATTTATCTAAACCGATAACGATACATATTTTTATACTAAACTAACACACGTAACGGCGTAATCACCCCTACATAAATACCCCTAGAACACCTACGTAATTACACTATTATTAAAAATAACAAAAAACGCCATTAACAACCATATTACTATCGAGTAGCTATACTTACTAGGCACTTATTATAATTACCACCGCGGCTATAAATTACTAATTCAAACCTTTACAATTGTCACTGTAACCATACAGTTATTAAAAAAGTTATTAATTTAGACCTTTATAATTGGTACCATAACCACATTATCATTACAAAAGCTATTCATTTAAATTTTTACAATTTATACCATAACTGTATTATTATTATAAAACTATGTATATGGATTCGTTATAACTATACTATCGCTACTAGGTTATGGGTACGGAATACATAAAAAAAAAATACCTATGCAAATATTATTATATACTCTTATAACTAGTATACATAGGTCAAGAGGTAGTGCACTATATTATAGGGTGCACTCCTGCAAAGTGTACGATAATTTTTCATGCTGTAAGCTACACTTTTACGAGATGCAGAGTACATTATACGTGGCGCGATCTAAAAAGAGTATTCGAGAGTGCATGAAAAAATGACCACTATCCGGATGAGAGGTTTATAACCTCCCATCCGTAGCGTGCACTCTTTAAAATTTTTCTTCCTAATCTATCATCTATCTTTACTACAATATCAATCTTACGATTACTTTTCATTTATATTTATGTGAATAGAAACCTTACCAATAAGGCCACACTTCACACCAGGACACGGACCAGGTAATTGGTCATAGAAATTACAGTGCAGGCTGGCTAGCAGTTTACCAAACCTAGAATAATAAATCCACCACTTGATCACGTAATACTACTGTTACCTCGATCAATTGAACCGACAACGTTATATCTAGAGCTCTACCAACACTAATTAGTACTTATTGGATTAAGTAAAAATTGGGCAAGTAAAAGAAGAAGCTACTTTCCAGTTACTTTTTACGGTTATAACGGCGGCTAGGGTAGAAGAAATATTCTTGCGAAGGGCCTTTATTAGTACTGCGATAGTCCATAACAGCGGGAAAACAGAGAAGACTTTTAGGTTGCGCTAGTCCACAACAGCAATCTAGAAGTAAGCGACAGTATTGCTATTGAAAATACCAAAAAATCTTTACGGATCCTTTTTGAAGAAAAACGTTAAGATTTACTGTCAGAAGTCTCAAAGTTCATTAAGTTGGCAAACGGTTAAGTTAATACTACTGCGAGTGCTACTACTACAAGAAAAACAACTAAGTTCCATGGCTAGAACAATAAGTTACCTTTACCTTTTACTAATGATAACAATCAACTTTCGACCTTGCCCTTTACACCAAATTTTTGCCGCTACTTGAACCTTTTTACTTACCATACGCTAATTTAATCGTTAAGATCTCTGCCTTAAGCGAAAATACTAAGATTCGTTAAGTCGCGCCGAGAAAGCCACGTTACACGACTCTATGCCACTATACGCTAAAATACCAAGTCCCTACACCTAAAGATTATCAAGTTCTTCGCCCTATACGCTTTATACGTTCTACAAAAGCCAAAACCTTAAGATGTCTACCGTTAGCACTCATTTTGAAGCTATTGCCAACCCCTCCAGGAAAGAAGTAATTAGAGCCCTCGGAATTGCCTTTGCCAAGTATTATGACGAAAACCTTTGAGTGTAAGATGTCGATGAAAACATGACAGAAAAATACTTTACTGATTTCTTTGGATATTTTATTGATAAACATAATAACGGCCTGGACCTTAACCGTTCTTTCCGCAAATTTTACGACTTCTTAAACAATTAGACCATTAATATATAAAAGAAAATTGAAAAAGGGGCTAAGTTGAAGCTTAAGTTAAAGTTAAAGGAACGATGGATTTACGTTTAAATACAAGGCGTTATAAGGCTGGAATAAGCCTTTTTCGACCTAATCCAACTTAAAAAATATCTTTAAGACTCACAACCTAGGGGAAAGGGTGTTAAAAAACCTTAACTCTCCTATACGCGATCCAAGGAACCTTCCTTTTATCCTTAGCTAAGTTAAACCTCTTTACGTGTTAGTAATAAAAAATCTATTAACTTATTTGGCAGCTCAGAATCTTTACGTGACAATGCAAAGTACGCTTTTAGCGACGGTAGGGCACGCGAAGCGGCGGCCGCCTACGCGGTCAGAAGAATTAACGTCGGCACTCTACATTAGTTAATTAAATAAAATCGTTAATTTCCTTAAAACCTTTAAGTACCTATCGTCCCCTAGCACTTTAATTGACAGACCCTTTCAAAATATTCCTACGAAAGGTTTTCTTACACGCGAAAACCCATTACAAGCCCTATTATAGGACTTGACTCCTTAGGCTAGGCAACTGGCAATTACCTTTAACACCGTGTTTAGAAAGCTTTTAAACTTAAACTATTAGAAAAAACCATTAATAAAGATTAGGATAACTATTGTAACCTGCCCCTAAAACCTATTAAAATAGTTAATATTAATTATAAGCTTTTTACGGATTTCGCCAAGAATTAGAACGATGTCGAAATGTATAATGAAAAGCCCCACAACCTCCTCAATATAAAGATAATGCTTCTTTTATATTTTTTAAGTGGATAGAGGTTTCCCCTTTAGATTTTAGGCACTATTCAAACAAAATGCCAACTATCCACAGCTTAATCGCCGCTGTGGTCATCAATTCGCCACAGCTATACAAGTCAATTCAACTTCTTCCTAAACCGTCGTATCTGCCTCTACTAACATCCCTACAGCAAAAAACCCTTCCTCAACTCTTTCCTCAAAGGCAAAAACCAACTCAACTATTCCAATACGTATTTATATATTTTCGCCTTCCCTATTATAAACGCATAAACACTGTTCTTTAATAATAACTTCACTACTAACTTCTCTCAACCATCGAATCTACACTCTAATTACAACCGGTTTGAAAACAAAACGCTCGATACTCGTATACAACAATTAAATCTAAATGTAATAGAACCTAAAATAAGGTAGTAAGCTTAATAAGCCTAATTAACACAAATATTCAAGGAATTAAAACGTTGTCACCAGTTTTCTAACCCTAGTTAGCTCTCCTCTCGCCCTCGTAAACTTTCGACTCACCTTCGCGGGCGCGAAAATAAGGAGTATAAAGACATAAAGAGCGTTTCGGTACCTATTTTACAATAATTAACAAGCGGTCGGCGCTGTAAACATAAAAAGGTAGGCACTTTTAATCCTAAGTATCTTAACCCTAATAGCCTGATCATTATTATCATTGAAAAAGATACCGTCATTATGGATATTTTGATATTTTTGTGAGAGATTGAAAGCTTCATTAGTGTAGACGAAGAAAACATCAATTTACAAATCCTTCAAAAATAACACGTCATTGTGAAGATTTATTATATATTTATTCAATTCAAAAATTACCATAATTTGTTGTTGAATTGTATATTCTCGTGACCTTAACATTATAATAAAGGCTATTACCTTAAGTTTTGCCTTAAATATCAGTCTAGTTATGAAAGCAAAATTTCTTTCAGAATCCAGGATCTACTCAACCATGAGATCGTATTAAAAAAAACAAATTCAAACTGAAATATGTTACTCCAAATCCATGAAAACACTCCCAACGAACAATATGAATTAATGAAACATAATCTTAAATATTTTGACGTGACTAGACTTTGACACCTAATAATTCTTTTTTGAACTTTGATCATTCTAGATAATGAAGTATTACATAAGTAAAGTAAGGGGGGGGGAAACTATGTTTCTTGTCTCTGTAGATAGAAAGTATATGAATTATCATTTGGTTCCTTATATTACGAAAGGAAACTGTTACAATAACTGAAAAAAGCTTTGCAGGTATAAGCAATAATACTGTTGAAATAGTAGTATTTACAGTGCATTAGGTGAATTTTAGTTACAGTAAAGTTGACTATATTTATTGAAAGTTGATTTTATGGTTTTGTGCGGGCGTATTGTAATTGAATGACAGTCAAGTACAGTATGGCCCCACTTCACATCAGAGAATACGCCAAGCAATTGGCTATATAAATTATTATGTACACCGGCTAGCGGTTTGCCAAACCTAGAACAATTCATCCATCATCTAACCACAAAATACTACTGTTACTTCGATGAATCGAATCGACAACATTGAAACATCTAAAGACCTATTAGACAAGGCCTACCAATAATAATCAGTGCTTATTAGATTAAGCAAAGATAAGCTAAGTAAAAGAAGTAGCTACTTTCAGATTTCTCTTTACATTAATAAACAGTGGTTAGGGTATAGGAAAGATTTTTGCGAAGGGCCTTTACTATTATATTAGTCTTTATATCAGTACGTAAAAAAGACCTTTAAGTTGCGCCAGTTTCGACGGCAGTTTGGAGGTAGAAACGGTATCGTTATTGAAAATACTAAGAAATCTTTACCATATCATTTTTTTAAAAAAACTTTAAGATTAACCGTTAAAGATTTTGAAATTCGATAAGTTTGAAAACAGTTAAGTTAGTACTATTAAGGGTAATACTGATACAAAAACGACCAAATCTTACGGACAAACAATAAATAACCTTTGCCCTTTACCAAAAACAAACGAACTTCAACTTTACCCTTTACACCAAACCATTACCACTATTTTACTTCTTTCACGGCTTTTACATCAATTTAATAGTTAAGATCGCTACTTTAAGCGCAAATATCAAAAATCGCGAAGTCATATCAATAAAGCTACGTTAAATAATTTAACGCCAAGTCGCTAAGTTTTCACGTAACTTTCCGCTAAAACAACAACTCGCTACGTTCTCAATTTGCTAAGTTTACTCCACACTATGCTACCAAGATATACGCCATACAAAACCTCAAATTGGAATCTACTTAAAAGCGAATGGACATAATTAAAGCCTTCAGACCTCTTTTTTCGAAGTACTACGATGAAGACCTTTGGGGGAAATATATTGACAAAAAGTTAATAGAAAAACACCTAGTTAACTTCATTGGTTACTACATTATTATTAAAAACAGAGATGAAAAACTCAACCGCGGCGACCACACCTTTCGAAACTTCTGGTACATCTTTGAGGACTAGACCATAAATATCTAAAGAAATGTTTAAAAACATATCTAGTTAAAGCGAAAAGCAAAATTTAAACGTTAACAGATTTACGTGCCAGAAAAAGGCTTTATCAAGCTAGCAAAAAACCCTTTTAAACTAACTCAATTTAAAGAATGTCTTTAAGATCTACACTCCAATAGAAAGAGTATTAAGGAACCTTAAAGCCCTTATATAAATTTCGAAGGTCCTTCACTTTATCCTTAGCTAAGTTAAGCATTTTTATGCGTTAACGATACGGAACATGTTAACCTACTCGGTAACTTAACACATCTATATGGAAGTACAGAATACGCCTTTAGCGGTAAAAGAGCACGTAAAGCTACGGCCGCCCACGCTGCCAGAGGAATTGATGTTGTCGTTTTACACCAGTTCATTAAACAAGATCGTTAACCTCTCGAAATCTTGAAGTCCCCCCCCTCCCCAACACTTTAATCAAAATCGCCAAGCCCTTCAAAAGCCTCTTTACGACAAGTCTACCTATACGCGAGAGCCTACTATAAGTCCTATAACAGGACTTTACCTTTCGGGTTAGGCGACTAGCAATTACCCTTAACACCGAATTTCTGAGGCTTTAAGGCTTGAATTGATAGGAAATATTACTAATAAGGACTAGGATAATTATCGCAACCTTCCCCTAAAACTTATCAAGATGTTTAATATTGATTACAAGCTTTTTACGGACTTTGTTAAGATTCGAAACTATGTGAAGAAGTATAAAGTAAATACCTACAACTTTCTAGATACGAAGATAATGTTCTTTTTGAATATCTATAAGTAAATAGAGGTTTCCTCTTCAAATTTTTACTCACTATTCCCCGGAATCCTTTCAAGGTACACCAACTATTATTACTCAACCTTTCTAACCCGAGTAATTACTTTTCGCGAGATATTTAATTTTATAAAGGGCTATTTCAAATACGATGTCCAACTTGGGTAATATTATATGAATTGAGCTTTTGCGAGGTGGTGGACGATAAGAGTTCAAAAGAAAGAGGAGGAAATTTCGATAAATATACTTAAATAAATAATTAACAAGTTAACATTGTGTTAAAAAATAATAGGGAAAACCCACGTTGGCGAAGCTAAATTTTGCGAGTAGGGACAAGTAGCAGTTACGGACGTTAACGAGTTTAAATACACCTTACAACGCCCAAATACCACTAGTGAAGGCTTTTTTAACTAGTTGCGTTCCTCGATTACAACTATGATAACACTTACACCAAATTCGCTCGGTATATACCCCTAATCTAGCAACTTCCCTAACGTATATGAAAAAGACCTTACAGTAGTTAATTAAGTTAATCGCCAGTACAGCTACAGGAGCCTTTAACGCTTGAAGTTTGTCTCATCGACCACAAACTGGAGGTAACAACTACAATAGCGCCAATAGAGCCAATATTTAAACGTTCCTGCTAACCGTAGGTACTATCGCTATAATAATAGTAAAAGATATTGAATTTATAGTAAGTCTAGTAATTGATTAACTCGATACCCCCTAGACGAAACAAAACAACAGGAAGGTAATATACTACATCCAGTATATTATTACTTCTAAATAGGATTACTTAGATTAAATCACAAAATTCGAGGGTAATAAACCAATTAATGGCTATAATGCCCTTGAGAAGATTAAGTGGCATAAAGATACTACTTCCGGCATGGCTTAGTAACTAGCCGATCACGCCTTCTTATACCGTTTAGGTAGTAAAGACCTTTACTTTAATCTCAACTAAGCCCCTAATCCCTTATATACCTTTAACCTTTACAATTATTATACGGACTACACTTTTTAAAGTATTATGAAAAATATAGGGGAAACAAGGTACTTAATAAGAGGCTATTCGTAGTAAGTCACACTCCGAAGGGAAAACACCACAGCTATTTAAATTAATTGTACTATACTAACAAAGCCAAAGTTAACTTCGGATTGAGAGAATAATTATCGTTACAAGAAACGACGGTAGTTTAAATTATCATGGGATCGATTATATTCTATATCATTAAGTTCTTTACCCCTCTTCTTTTTTGTTTAAAGAATATAAAGATCCTTAGTGTAAACGTTAAAGTTCATGCCAACGAGCTGATTAAAAACGGCTAAAGGTTTCCCTTCGTCTTTAAGTAAAGGCACCTATGATTTTATCTTTAAATCCCTAAAATAGTGGTGTTGAACCTAACGAAATATGCAAACGTTAATTACACCGGCTCTTTAAACACTTAGCCGTTAATAAACTATGCGAAGTCCTGGATTCCGCAAGGCATAAATATTTGGAATACTCTACTCCAAAAGCTATCGAAAAACTTTACCATTGATATTACACGTATGCCTAATCCCTTCGAAGATTTAAATTTACACTAAAAGACATCAAGAACGTTAATTAAAAGGTCTTTATCGATGTTTTTTACTTGGATAACAAGTCTATTTTTTACGTCGTTTACTCCGTAACCTTTTTTTTACAAAGACAAGTTTTTAAAATCCCTTTCGACAAAGAATACGCAGGAAACACTGAAAATTCTGTAGATTAACACGTATCTGGGCCCACCTAATGTCGTCGTTTATGATGCCAGCATCAACTTTGCGGTGGTGGAGTTTTGAAAGGATGCCAAGATAATAGGTATTAAGTATAAACATGTGCATGTGAAGATTCACTGAAGCATTAGAAAGGTTAAAAGGGTACACGCCCTACTTCGCCGAGTATATAATATCCTTACGTTGGATATTGGAAGCTTTACAGATTCGGAGGTACGCCTTTAAATCGCGGGAAAGGGTCTGAATAATATTATACACCCTAACGGCCTAGTGTTAACACTCCTAATCTTTAAAGAGTACCCAGTTTTAACGAGTGATTTTCCGCTATTAACAAATACCTAAAAGTGATCTACGGCCTACGGTAAAGCACTAAGGGAACTGCGAAAGGAATCAATACACCGTCAGATTAATAATACACTCGATCCTAGGAACGACCTTACAACAATTAACGTACTTACTTTACCGTTATAAAGTAAAGTCCTCGTATCGCGAAAGCTGGGAAAATAAAAAGAACTATATAAAACCATAAGTATTACCAAATCTAAAGTAATCGTTAAAACTACTAACTGTTATATATCTTTTAGAACCATACAAGTCAAACTTTACATTAAGGCTACTAACGATAAATAATTTTAAGTTAAATGACTGAGAAAATACGAACCTCCTCTTTCTGTTATCGATAAACTAATAAAACGTTGCAAGCGCGAACCACCCTCGAAGAAAAGAAAAATTAAAGAAAAGGAATACACAACGTGTTTTATTTACAATACTACTTGGAAAAGCAGGAAAGAAAAGGATAACGAAAACTTGGTACTAAAGCTTCGAGTACAAGACATTATCAAGATTTCCGGCAGACCTTTTAAGAAAGGCAACAGGGTCGAGATGAATGGCATATGAACTCTAGAAGTGATATAATTTATACCGAACGCAGATTTTAACCTTTAAAACCTAAAAGTTTCAATCTTGAAGTCAGAGATTATTTACGAGGTTAAAGGTAAGACTATGCGGCAGCCGTACGAGAAATAATATTCAATCACTTAGAGATATGTTAATAAAGGTAAAACCTAAATCCACACGTAATCGCTAAAGATTTAAAATATTAGCTAAAGTTTAGTAATCGCTTTAGTAACAAGGTTACTAACTAAAAATAAAGACATATTTACGCTTAATACTTATAATATAACGCAAGCCTACACGTAATTAGCAATAAATTTATAGCGGATTGTACTGCTGAAATTATTACTGGAATAACGGCCTATTTACCCTCTAAAAACGGTAAACAATGCATCAAACCTCTATACGAACTGGTTAAAGTAAGCGTTTATTCGTTTCTAACTTACTAATCGCACTTTAAATTACAGCGAGAGATAAATTCCTTAACATACTACTTGCATTTACTAGTAACGTAAGAGAAAGATTTTGGCCTCATAGGTTTGTAAACTAACGATTATCATTTCTTCGGAACGGCTAGCTTTATGGCATCGGAATAACAAGCGATGAAGGACTTTAAGTTTAAAAATTACAAGCTGATAAAGACGTTAACGAAAGGTAATCAATTTAACTTGAACGGATTGTTAATCCGCATATTTGGAATTAATACTAGCCCTAGTTTTCGCTAAAAGGGCTAGGGTACTAATTGAGCTACAATCGACAAAACTAACGGGTATAAGACCTAACGGTACTTGGAATAACGTACCCGTAACAGCTATATTGCCACCTTATATCACCCAAAGGCTTTTTATAACCTCTTTTTACAACGTAAGTATAAAATTCAATAGATAACGACTTTAACAAGCTTAATAAGAGGATTGAATGGAAAATACTAAATCGAGACAAAAGGATTAATATAGTCTTAATTGACTTATTGAGGGCCAAAATGATAATTTTTACGAATACTTCTTTTACGAATAATACCGACCTATCTTAACAAATCGGCTTCCTTATAACCCTCGTCAATAAAGATAGGCGAGAAAACGAGTTTAACATTATCGGCAACCTAATTCACTAGACCTTTGTCAACTATAGAAGGATTATACGAAGCGTGTTAACTTTAGAAGTCTACAGCATAATGGTAGGCTTTAATAGAGGCATGGTATTGTAGTAAACATTTAAAGTTATCACTAGCTAGCTTAAAATTCCTTAAATCCCGGTGGTAATTTATACCGATTCGAGTAACCTATTCGAATGCCTTTTGAAACTCGAAATTACCAGCGAAAAACGTTTGATGATTAACGTAATAACACTTTATAAAGCTTACAAAAGGAGAAATATTAAGGATTACCTATGGATTAACGGAAAAAAAATCCTACTAATGATATAACGAAGTTATCTCTGAATAAGGCCTTTAAAAATTTGTAAATAGTAATAGACTGACTATACGTATCGAGAGCTACGTTAATAGGCCACCCGACAAACCCAAATCACGTTGCGACGGTCAGAGATGTGCTGGAAAACTGGAAAACTGTTAGGGAATTGACGATACTAACTTATTTAATTAGCACGGCTGAAGTTAAATATTGTATAGGTTTATAGCAAAAAAACTTTCTATGAGGGCCAATAAAGACGAATATCGAAGCTGTGAGGAAATTAACGGCAATTGGGGTTAATTTATATGCAATTAGATGTGGAAGTCAATGAAAATTAACAGGGGTCTGGCCAGTTAACAGGGTTGCAATTCAGCGTTTACTGGAAAAGATTGGCTAACCATATTGACGTATATGCACAAACTAAAAAGCCGCCAGTATTGGAAAAGTAGTATTTACAATGTAGTACGTCAACTTTACTTACAGTAAAGTGAACTAAACTAACTGCAAGTTGAGTGTATTATTTTGTATAGGTATTTTGTAATTGACTACAAGTCAACTGCAGTATGGCCCCACTTCACACTAGGGCATAGACCAAACAATTAGCCATACAAATTACTGTGCAAACCGGATAGCAGTTTGCCAAACCTAAAACAATACATCCACTATCTGACCACGCAATACTACTGTTACTTCGACCAATCGAATCGATAACATTGCAACGTCTAAAGGCCTATTAGACAAAGCTTATCAACAAATATCTTTTTAATTTTTGCTCAAATTTAAGGTATAATCGGACCCATAACCGTGACCCAGACTATAAAGGTAATTATAAGTAATATAAACGAACGTCTACTTTAGAGACCGTCGTTATAAATATGGACGTTGACTTAAGGAAAATCGTTGCTGTAACGGTTTTACCAATGATACACGTAACGATACTCGTGGTGCTCGCCATAAAAATCGCGGTACTCATTGCAAAAATCGCGTTACTAATCACAAATATCGTAACGATCGCGGTAAAGAAACGTATTAATGGGGATTATTGTTATGACAAAAATAAATATTAATTGTATAATATTTAATTAAGTTTTGACAAAATAAACTTATAAAATTCATTCTATTTTTTTTCGAAAGTTTCATCGGATTTATATGAAGGATTCAAAGATTTAATAAGTAAGTTAAACGAATTTACGGGATATAGAATCGTTACCGCCGAAAACAGCCGAATTTAGAATCCATATTAAACCATTGCGGAATCAATAAACAAATGATCTATATATTTCAAACGTATTTCGTCAAATTCGTTATATATTCACATGAAAAGAGAATAATCTAATATATTTCAATTTCGGTAGTTTACAATCGTATATGTCATTAAAAATCTGGATATCATTATAGCTCAGAAAGTTTATAAGCAGGCCGCCTTTTTTATGAGCGGTTATAGTTATGTTAAAATCGTTAAACAACGTTTTTTTACTAGCTCACATGATTTAATTCCTTTGAAGAATGATGTTGGCAAACCTTTGACCATGAAGGCTCTTTTTCAAATCAATTTCCGTAAATAAAATAAGTTGGTTATAGCAAAATGGAATGTCATTATAAATGTTTCCAAATTACGAACATGATTGATATGCAATATAAGATAAAGCTTTTACGTTTTGAGATATAAGGTGAACGATTGGCCGGATTTATTGGAAAACCCCGTTAAAGTTTAACTAATTACGAAATTTAATATTAAAACTTTTATTACGAAAACTCAACTAAAATAAAAAAAGTCGAACGTGTTAAAACCTCGTTTTATTATAGTATTATGAGATAACAGGTTAGAAATACCCGTTATTATTTACGAAGTCGTAAAAAATACAACTATAAATAAGGATACTTTATGTTATGCTGTATGCATACAGCTAGGCTAAACTATAAATGTATTAATACATTATATTCGCGTTTGAAAAGGTCTTTTGTTTTTATTTACGTTGTAATATCCAATCACATTGAACTCGGAAATCGACGTAATTACTTTATTCATATTTTAGCTTTCTAATATTTCTAGGTTTATAACTAATATAGTTGAAAGAACAAGTATGTGTATCATTGTTAAGTATAAAGACTTAACATATTTTAAGCCGAATAATTTGAAATTATTGAAGTTTTCGTATAAGCTCATGAAACAAAAAATCCGTTTTTATTATTCATTCACCCTATAGAAATAGTCTAGGGAAGGTATTAGGTAATATTTACGTTTATTATAATTTTGAATATAAATGCGTTATAAAGCGTTATCGGTGTATCATTTAAACTTATTCTTAAATCTATGCGCATGGTATCTTACTTGCCCTTGCAGCTAATTTATATCAAGTACCCATTAATCTAACCACACCTATTGCCTTTACAAATGCGATTGCTTATATAATTTAGGACTTATATACGATAATTATTCTGAAATAAAAAATTCCTAAGGTTTTTATAAATGATTATGGTGTTTTTAATACACCTTATATACTTGATTTCTTGTTTACTATTAAAACGTGTAAGAACGTTCCAATAATTACTAATTCATAAGATACTTATGTTAATACTACCAATAATTCTTTTTAATTCTTTATTTGGCTAGTATGCAACCGTTATTCGGAAGTTTGAAGAAATAAGGGCGTTATCCACTTGTTTAAATCACAAATAATCAAAGTTCTTTTCGCTGATAGTTGCTAAAATATCACAATCAATTGTTATTCATACACAATTACAAACCGAAATGAGGATTTCTTCGATTAATAGTTCGATATCTGGTAGACGAAAAATCACATAAAATATTATAATGATGTGGCGACTTTTAACTTACCTATAATATTCATATGATGTTGAGTTTTCAAATTATAACAAAATCGCGTGATTATAAATCTTGAGACTCTGAATAAATAGGTTCTACCTAATAACTATTAACTTTCTTGACAGAATGATATTATCAAGTTTTTCTTCCAATTCTTAATATATTTCGACTACCGAGATCGTTTTACTTTTATCAATTATTGATATTTATGAAAACGTAAATTTGCGTTAACAAACTTTTGCAATTCATTAGCACATAGTCAAGTGTTTATAAATAGAATTCTTAAGAATATTAGTCATTTTCTTTGCGCTTTTATGAATGACTTCATTATCTTTTCGAACATATATAACAAAAATCTTAAATATTTAAATATGGAATTCACGTTATTTTGTAATGAAAGATTGTTACATTCGCCCGAAAAAAATTTATCAGTTTCAATTTTATAAAGTTACTCGACTTAAAAGTCAAGTACCTCGGTATATCGATAACAAAGAAACCTACTCAAGGTTTTCGCGATTTAACTTCCCTATATAATCCAAAAGAGTTAAATATTTGGATGGGTATCGGGGTTTTTACATCCTATAATACATTAGTATACTTCAATTACAAATATACTATAAGAATTAAAATATGTACTACTTGAAAAAGTCTGTAAAATATTTTGAAGTCAATAAAAGGGAAAACAGAAACATTAAATATAATCTACACGTATCGAGCTAATTGATAAGTAACTAAAATCTTTAAAAGAATTACGAGAATTTTTTGTACGTATGTATTTGTTTATCCTCTTGTAATCTTAAACGATTTTCGTTTCTTCTACTAAATGAAAATTTCATAAAAGACTTAATAATTACATTATTTTAACTAAAATATATTACAGCTTAATTCGTAAACAGCACATAATTCCTATAGCTATCAAACTAATTATATTTTAAGTTGTTATTTTACCATGGTAAAACTCAATTATACTATATTTGGATACTATATTACTTATTAAGTATATAAATATATAGATGTTAACATATAATATTAGTTTACTATCCTTATTTCATCGTAATTTTTACAAATCACTAAGTAATGAAGATTATTATTAATTAGATATCATTGTATACTATGTTAATAAATCTTTAAAAAAAAAGGCTTCTTAATACATCCGTTTACCTCAATGCGAACGCTTTGAATATAGTATATTAGCTAAGACGGCTAAACCTTATACCAAACGTATCATGTCATCTCCTTATCTTTCGTAACATCCAGACGAGGTAGAAAAAATAACGAATTCAAAACGACAACATAAAACCTTCGCAAAATAACAATGTATTTATCTGCCAGAAGTACAGATATATAGGATATATTTAAATGTTATAAGAACTTTACCTTCGATCTTATTAAATGGAACCTTATTAAATATATTAAATCGTTAAAACTTCAACTGCATTATACCTATTATATAAAAGAATTTACAAAAACTTTTAATACCAAAACACACAATATGTATTACAATACAATGGTCTTTTTCACTTACTAGATGATATGTATTGAGCAATTAAACTTATACTTAAAAAATGATGTCGAATAGAAGTGTAAAGATTTTTCCGGCGTTTAAATTGGTTCGATAAAACAATTTAAGAACAAAACTAATAATAACGATCGTAGAACAGGATCGAATGAAAAAAATAATTTGAATGGATTTTTATCGAATTAAACTCAAAATATTACTTTATTAAACACCTTAAAATCTGATGAATTAATTGTATACCAACTTTGTAATATAATTTGATAATGTATACGCGAAGATGATTGATGCTACCATTCATAAGTTATTATTCAGTTCCAAATTACGTACGTTAATAAATTGTATAACGTTCTATTCCTTCAAAATACGGAACGAAATCATATTCACGAGGTAATGTATCCGCTGAAATACATAAAATACTATGGATATTATTATAACAGAGACAAAATATGATATAATATTAACAATAGTTAAACTGTATTCAAAATTGTTACCAAGACTTAATTGAAAATTGGAAAGCTCAACATACCATTATATTCTTAAGCTAAATTAACGTTACTGATTTTTAGTCATTATACAATATTATTATTGATATAAACTTAAACTTAAATTTAAATTTTAAAAGAAACTTACAAGCATATCCCATTTTCAATATTTGATGTATATTACCTATTGGCGATAAATACGCAAATCTATAGCATCCATTATCGTTAATTTTTATATTAATATAAGAAGATAGTCAGAAACAGAATATATAGAATTGAAAATTAAACATATCCTCGACAAACACTTAGATCGTAGACATCGCTCTTACTATTAAGTATAATATTTTGTTAAATAACAAGGTTTCGGAAACAAAGACGATAAATGGAAATTTTTGGAGGATTTGAAACATTATAAGGAACTTATTGATGAGTATGAGGATCAATTGAAGCATGGTTCTCACCAGAACTTATTCTCGTGAGACGGGTTACCCACGAGTCTTACAATGAGAATATTGTTATCTTTTTGTTAGGCCGGCATTTGTTGTACTGGACTGGGGGTCTGCGCAAGTTTTGGTTCCTACAGGTATTGAAAGTGGTTTGTGTTTACTGTACATAATTGTTTATTCTTGTTTGTTTGGCCCTGCAGTCCAAACCTAGACTTATTTTCTTATGATTTCTATTTCAATTGAATACTATAATATTATACTTAGGCTTCAACCCCTACACTACTGAAACCTTTTGAATTTGTCAATTTTTCACATACAAATATTAATAAAATTTTCATTATTATATAATATGAACACATGAAATTTAATTTGACGCTCATAAATAACCCACAATAAGTTTTTCTTTTAACGTATCACAGTTTGTTAAATATCACCAATTACAACTATTTACCTCTTCTATTGAAATGTAAATTATTGAAATATTGAGTGCAGTGCAATGCAGTTAGACTTTGCTAATTACAATGGAATACAGTTGAATATTATTAACTGTATCAGTCAAACTCTATGCTAATAATGTGACTAAGATCTCAGTCACTTGTAACGCAAGTTATGAGTAAACTGAATTACATTTGAGATGGGGCTCATATCAACCAATTAGTCATACAATGGATGATTTTCACAAGCGTCTAGAATTATAAATATCTGGGCCGCTGACTAGCAGTCGCTTGACTTAGTTCCTTACAATAAAACACACTTTTAATTTTCAATTAGTTTTGTTATACTATTATACTAGTATGGGGGGGGAAATATGGACTTATCTAACATATAATTAAAGTCCAACCAACACTTAATCAACCTTTCTAACCTGACATTTCCCGATTAAAATAGTGGTAAGTATGTTACACTTTGAAGCAGTTATCCCATTAGAAGTAAAACTAAGAATATCATAACTATCGCAAATGAAAAATCGAAGTCTATCAAGAGTGATTTATAATAAACTACTGCTGAATATTGGAATATTAACATCAAAACTAAAATATGAAGTTATTTCCAAGCACTAAAATACATTATCACTGTCAAAGAAAGAGGTGGTTACTCAATATTAGAATATTAATATCACTGCCAAGAATATATTTCTGAAAAAATGAGAATACTTGTGCTACTGTCAATATAATTGTAATTGAAACCGCAGCCGAAACCGAATTATCTTCAGAAAAAGCTCCTATAACTCTTCCCAAAAGTAAGAAACGCGGTCGCCACCCTAAAAGCTAAGATAAATATGCTACAGCAATCATAAACCAGTTAGCATCTAAATATCTAATAACATCAATTCAGCTTGGTGATTATTATGAGTTTTCTCTTGTTTTGTTTTATTTTCCTATCTACTTTATCTTTTAAAGATGGGTTTTATGGTAAAATCCCGCTTTAGGCGTAGTTCGTCTACTACCAAGCGTGTTGAATATTAATGAAGAGTATATTATTCGTTTCATTCCATTCAGATTATATAATTCATGAATAGAAGAAATAGTTCTATATCAACCAACGTACGTCAGATAATTTAGGTTGGTACATCGCTTATTTCTATTGATGCAAGTTGTAAAACAATATAGATTTACTTTTACACCCAAAATAAAGGCTTTCGATAACTGATATCGGGGATTTTCATCAAAATATGTGTAAATATGTTGGGGAGATCTTGTTTGGGATGTTGCCGCGTTACATAGCCTCAATAGTAAGAATGAAAACACTGTAACAGCCGTAAATAAAAGGTAGTTAGCTGCGTTATAACGGTTACCACGTTATAAAAGTTGTCGCGTTATATAGGTTGTCGCATTGTGGGATTATGTAAAATTAGATACGTTGTAAGACTACGTAAAGGTTACTATATTGTACAAGTCGCTACGTTGTAAAGATTGTAACGTTGTGGAATTTCATAAAGTTGTTGTATTGTACAGATTGTTCTCTTGTAAAACTACATAATAGAAAATTATAATCTCATACTTTAAGCGATTTGGTATATTAATAAATAGAAAAAGTAATTATAGGGTTTATCCTATCAATTTCAATTTGTATGTATAAGGAACTTTTTTGTAGATATCGATTGAAATGCAACTTTGATTGTAATAGTTTTCAAGTTGTACATCTATAAGTAATTTGAAAACTTTGAAGAAGAAAAGTATAGGGTTATGATTCGGTAATTCAAATTTACAGAAAAAGTTGACGAGGGATTATATATATCCTTATTACTCTGCATGAATGTGTATTATTAGTAATCTATCCGTGCGGAAATCCATTCATCCATGCAGAATTCCATTTATACGTGTGCAAATCTATTCAACACGTGCAGAAATATGTTTTTAAGCGTTCGGATACCTTTTATATATTGATAATACATTATGAATTGATATAGTCAGGACGTAACAACCAGAGTTTAGATGAATCGGTATTCCAATTAATATATATTATTTGTACTTTTTTACTCACTGTATATTATGAATGCAGCTTTCAAATATCATCATTTTTATTCATCTGAAACCCAAGTTCAAAAGACATTGCAAGGATCTGAATCTTAATACTATATTTTCGTGTTTTATCAAAATAGTTTCATATAATATTCATTAAAAGTTTGCTGAAGATTTACGAATACACTATTAAACAAATGGTATCCTATGTTGAATTATATTCGATCATCCGTTGCAAATACCTTAACTACGACGACATAGATAGTTACAAACTCGGCAAAGATAATAATACTGAAAAAACCGTTGAAAATTTGAAAATTACAATATTTATAGATATAAACCAGGCTTTCATTGTGATTTATTTGATGATGACACCTCTAGATAGTATATAAATATAAAATAAATATCAAATGAACTGGATTTTCTTCGTTTACCATTGGCAACATGAGGGAATATGGGGTTTGAAAATTACTAAAACGCCTGTATACATACTAAATACGGAAGGTTATCTACAAAAAAAAAACTGTACTCAAGCAGAGCCTTTATAAAGATAGTAGAAGTTAATGTAACTGTTTAAAATGTTGAGGCTTGAGAAAGTTAAAATTATGTGATTCATAAGGTAAAACAGGAAAAAAGAATACACTCAAATGTTGGTTGTTGAAAATGTTGGTGAAGAGGATAGTCCCGCTACTAATTAAAAATCGGGTTCCTATACCAAAGAGATATTTATTCATATGGATATTAAGATACTTTTGAATAGATCATTTGATATTTTTCATAGTATCTCGATAAATTGGTGTATGATATATCAATTTTATAAAAACATTATTGCTATTATTAATGTATGAAATTGGTAGAATTATTTATGTGTATGGTAGTTAGGTATACCCAGAAATGCGGCATTATTTAACTAGAGAAACAGACCTTGTTTTGGCATTTAAATTTTTTGATCATTATATTCCTTCATGTTTTCTCTTCATTTGTTATATATTTCAATGTTTTCGTTGAAGATATGCATTATAATATACGAGTCGAAATTCGTTAAGGTTTTGATTCAAAATTAGTTCATTTCATCACTATTTAATATCAAATTTCAATATTTGGTATGCGTACTATTTTTACAAAAAAAAATGTAAAATTATTTAATTACATCGAATTTATTAAACAAGAATATATTACATCAATTAATTGTTACTAAATCGATGCATATTTAGTCGTCGTGTTTTACCCCTCAACGAAAACTTTTCTTGGCTATTGTTTAAATAAAATGATGTAATACCTCGTTGAATAAACCTTAATGTCATAATTTAATATATTTTTTCGTTCCTGCAGCCTCTGTTACTGAGTTTGAGAAAGCCTTATTTTATGTAATATATTGATTATTATTTGTTTCGACATAGCCCAAATACCAATGAAACTTTTCTCAATGTTCTCTGTTTATTGAAACCTGAGTAAATTCAATTAAGATTTACGATTAATATTTTCAATTTATGATCATTAAGTCAACATATAATTCATAATATTCATCAATTTTTTTAAGATCGTTTTGTCACTGTTGACTCTAATAAAGTAAATTATATACCGCATAGTAAATAATATAGATATTTTGTGTTGAATATTCTCAGAATATATAACTTAACTTTATAAATGAATTATGATTTACGACTTTTTAACAATTAATTTTAGTCCCATAAAATCAATCAATTAAAGTTAGTAATATCCTTGCTTTCAACGTTTTTATTGTTGCCCGTTACGTTTAACTGAAAACTGAAGTTATTACGTTGAATATAAATGTAACTATCGCGTTCAAAACCATAATTACCATCAAAAAGAATCTTATATTTTAATTGGAATAAATGAATGCATTCCAACGCAAAATTTATTAAAATCATATTCGTAAAAAAATATAAAAATTGTGTTCTATTTCATTTTTAATTTTAATTTCAAGACATATATTAAAAATAAGGCTGTGTACTTTATGTCGGTGATTTTCGTTAAAATGAGATAAATAGGGTTTTTTTAGATACTCATTGTTAAATTTTGAATATATTTTAACAGAATTTCTTTCGTATAAATCATTATTTTTCCTGTATGTAATTGTTTCACTTGTTTGCGAGACGTCGAACGTAGTCATGATGTCAGGTTTGAGTCTACATTAAATAGCACCGGATTTATGGTTCTGTAAGAATTAACTGATAATATTCTCCAAATTATTGAAATTGCTAGCCAGTTTCTACCTATTTATCTACCGAATATTATTCGTATGTAACTATTACACAAGTAGAGAATTATATATATAACGATTCCTATTTTCTGTACTTGCGATTTGTTGACGTAGATAAGTAAGTTAATAGATTAAGTTTTGTAGTTCTTGGTGAATCAATCCGATGGTTGTATATTATTGCAATTATTGAATCAACAAATAAATGCAAAACAGTCAATTTAACTGTCTTGACTACGAGTTGACTGTATCGACTGCAATTTAATTGCAGTAGATTGCACAATTCAATGTGGGGCATGAGACAAGTAATTGCCTATATAAAGTAGTATGTAGAACGGCTATCGGTTTGCCAATCTTAGAAGTCACAATTGTCCACCACATGACTTTTGTAATACTACTTGTTACTTTGAATACAAATCGAATCAAGGAAACGTTACAAAGTCTAAATATCTATTAATAATTATTATTGCTTACTAGGTTCAACCAAAATGGGTTAGGTAAAAGAATAAACCACTTTCCGGTTACGCTTTATACAATCGGAAGATAGAAGAAATATTTTTACAAGAGGCCCCTATAATCTACATCAGTTGTTACAGCAGTAAATAGGGAAAGTTTCTTGGATTACGTCCGTTTTTACGGAAGTTTATAAAGAACAAAATTACCGCTGCTTACACCATTTAAATATTTTCGTTAAACCTTTCTTGAAAGTAAAAAGATTCATCGCCAAAATTCTAAAGGATCTTCAAACCAATTAGAGATTACCAGCTTGAAAAAAAACCCTAAAGTTGGTAAACGATCAAATCGCTACTACTACTACTACTACTACTACTACTAGTACTACAAATCGCAAACCGTTAAGTCTAAACCATATTCATCAGCAAAACACAACTTTAACGACAAATAAATAAACTCAAACATCTTAATACACTTCTTGCATTAATTTTTCTATCCTCCAAAATCAGTTAGATACGAAAACTGTGGATATTAGTATATACCTCCGTAGATAATATATTTAGGTAGCAGTATATTACGCTATAAGGTATACTCCTGTAACATAACACGATCATGTATCATAGTACAGGCTGTACTCTTGCAGAGTATATGATAATGTGACACGCTGCAGATTAAACTCTCATGCGTGGATCGGTCTAGAAGAAGTATTCCAGAGTGATACGCTCTGGGTGGGGGCTTATAAGCCCTCACCTGTGGCGTACACCTCTGGATTCTTTATCTTGAATCATCATCTTACTTTATACTATAATTATCAATCATTCTTATTACTCTTCAAAAACTTTATGTTTACGTGAATACTATAGGCTTCAGACCTTAACGACACAAAAAAATCCATCAAAATCGCTACATCAAGCGAAAAAGACCATAATACCTAAATCGAAAAAAAAAACACGTCAATCCTAGAAAACCTATCATCAAATTACAACAAACAAACAAACACATAAATCCTATACAAAGAACTCCTAGGCTGTCACAAACAACTATATCGCGCTACATTAAAATAGATAAATCACTATCCCCAGCTAAATTAACGTCAACTTACAAACAAAAAGATGAGAATGATAAAGCATTAAAAACAAATGAAAGATATTAAGGCTTTGGGACCCCTCATCGTCAAATACTACAACGAAGACATTTGGAATAAGGATACTAAAGAAATATTTACCGGACAATACTAAACTAATTTCGTTGGATTATACATACTCTATTGAGAAAATAGAGAAAAGTTCGGTTGTAACATTTAATCCTTTCAAAATGTTTGTAAATTATTCAAAAATCAAACCATTACAATATGCAAAGTAGTTCAAAAAAAGTTAAGACGAGGTTCAACGCAAAAGTCTATAAACGAGGGATCTCGATCCATAAAAAACCCCTACAAAAGAGCTAGCAAATACCCTCTTAGAATTAGGGGGGGGGGGAACTTCCCTTAAAATCCTCAACCTTAAAACTATAGAAGGAAAGGCAAAGGCATTGCCAGAGATGATTAACGCCCTTATATACGTTTCAGGGAACAACATCTTAATCCCCAAATGAATAAAACTTTCAACCATTTTTTACAGTTGGATAATAGAAAACCTATTAATCTTTTAGCTATTATAACATTTTCCTATAATAGTGTAAAGTACAAGTTTGTGAGAAAACGAACGCGCAAACCAATAATTACTAACTAGGCTCGAAAAATCGACATCGATGCGATCTAATATTTAATAGAAAAATCGTCAAAATTACCGAAGAAATTGTTAATGTCTTATACAAATAAATCTATAAGAGGAGCGACCAGGAAAAATCCTCAGAATCTTCCAACTCATAATTATCACTTTGAAAAAAAGGTACGCCTACAAGCAGGAACCCACTACAAGTATCACTATAAGACTCTACCCATCAGGTCAAGCTACTAGCAACTGCCTCCATTACAAAAACTCAACAGATATAATACTTAGGTTAATTACAAAAAGCACTATCAAAGACCAGGACGATTATCGTAACCTACCCCTCAAACCAATCAAAATGATTAACATCAAATATACATACGGAACTTATACTCGTTCTTTATAAAATCTCGAAAGGTAAAGGTTAATTTACGAAACGTTTAGGTAATTAAACCTTGATTTATTCGAAAGTTATTAGTTAAAATATTTATAACTATTTTGAAGCCCTTGTTAGAAAAACTTATACGTTTTTCGTAAGGTAGTTTCGTATTTCACCAAAATATTGCTTATCTGTAAATTAGTATTTTAAATATAAAAATGATATGACTTTCCATATTCGGATTAACCTTAGTAAAGATTTCTAGGCAATCTTACAAAATCCAAAAGTTTATAAAAATAATATCTTTGTCAATAATAACTATTTCTATATTGAAAGTATTAGGGTATTCGAGGTCGTAAACCCCTATTTCCTTGTGCTTTATACGATGTATGATATTGTTACCTGAGGACTAAATGACTAGTTCATTTCGGTTAGCGCTACAAGTAGGGCTATCTGAGCCACGAGCAGGATATTTGAGGCTAAAAGGACGCTTGTTACTTCGGCGAAGCCGATGTTCTCGTTTTCATTTACGGGTAAGGGCGTTAAACCTATTAGTTATAATTATTTTATTATTTATAATCTGTTCTTAAAGGCTTGTATTGATGACATTAAGGTGCCCGTACTCCAATCCCAATTAATAAGAATTACTTTAGCGTTATAATCGATATCAAATTATATTTCGACCTTGTTGGTAGGCTTTTAGACGTTGCAAGGTTGTCGACTCGAACCGTGGTTAAAGTAAAAGTAGTTTTGCATGGTCAGATGGTGGATGTATTGTTTTAGGTTTGGCAGACCGCTAGCCGGTCTGCACTGTAATTTGTATGGTCAATTACTTGGCCCGTGCCCTAGAGTGAAGTGTAGCGTATTGCACTCGATTTACACCTAATGCGGTAAGTCCACATAACGCAATACACTTGCAGTAAGGTCAACTTTACTTTAAGTAGAGTTGAACTATTGCATTAAATGTAATACTATTCCAACACTGGCGGCTATTTAGTTTGTAAGCGTGCGCTAGTATGGCTAACCAATCTTTTTCGGTTACCACTAAATTATCTCTTCGTTAACTAGCTAGACCCCTATCAATTCCAGTTGACTTCTATACCGAATTGCACCTAATTGTATGTAAATTAACCCTATTTGACCTTAATTGATCCGTTTCTCCGAGGTCCAAGTTTATCAACTCCTATAAAAAGTTCTTTCGCCATAGGCCTTTACAAACGTCCACTTTAACCATATTACTTAAACATATTACTATTATTAAACCTCTGGCAGTCTTCAAGTTTGCCAGTATATCCTTGTCTGCCATTATGTGATTGATTTTCGGGCGGCCTATTAACGTAACCCTCGATGCGTATGGTCAGTCTGTTGCTGTTTACAAACCTTTTCAGGGCAGTGTTTGACGATGCCTTCGTTATAGCGTTAGCAGGATTGTCATTGCTATCGATTTATCGGAACTCCTAAATATTCATCCCTTTGTAGGCTATACAGAGTATTATTACGTCAATTATCAGGCGTTTTGCGCTGGTGGTTCCGAGCTTTAAAAGGTATCTAAAGAGACCTTTCGAGTCGGTACAAATTACCACCAGGGTAGGATGAGTCTTTAACGGCCTAGTAATAATATTAATAGTTTTCTATAGTACTATACCTATGTTAAAGCCTGTTATTATGACATAAACCTCCAATATCAGCACGTCTTGTGTAATCCTTTTACACTTAACGGAGGTTAAGTAGATTAAGTTACCGATAATACTAAATTGGTTTTCCCGTTTGTTTTAGTTAACGAGGGTTATTAGAAAGCCTATTTATTAAAATAAATTGGTGTTGTTTGTAAAAAACCTGTCTGTAAAGATTATTATATTAGTCTTCAAGAGGTCGATTGGCACTATATTGATTCCGTGGTACAGATTTCGTATTTATTAATCGAAACTCTTATTTAGCCAGTTTAAGTCCTAATCCATTGGCTTTTGTACTTATGCCATAATGGATAGGTCGTGTGAGGCTTTTGGTTGGCATAAGGTAGCAATATAGCTGCTTCGAGTACGCTGTTTCAAATGCCATTAAGCCTTGGTTTCGTTAGTTTTGTTAATTGTGGCCAAAATAGCTCTCTGGCCCTTTCTGAGAAAGCTAATACTGGTATTAATACTAAATATACGGATTAACAATCCATTAAAGTCAAGTTGACTGCCCTTCATTAACGTCGTTACCGGTTTGCAATTTTGAAATTTGAAGTTTTTAATTGTTTGCTGTTACAATGCTATAAAGCCAGCCATTACAACAAAAAGAGTATCGTTAGTTTACATAATCATTACGCCAAAGTCTTTTTTTACGTCACTATTAAATACAGTTCGTATATTAAAGACTTTATCGTTAGTCGTAATTTAAAGTACGATTAATAGGTTAGGAATCAGGAGATGTGTGCTTTAATTAATTCATATAGTAACTTGATATAACGTATTACCATACCTTAAGGATAAATAGCATGGATTTTTTGTAGAAGTTTTAACAATACGATTCGTTATAAATCCGTTGTTAATTGCGTATAGGTTTGTGTTATATTACAGCTATTTAACGTGAATTCACTTTTAGTTTTAGCTAGCAAACTTATTTCTAAAGCGGCTACTAAATGCTAGCTAATTCTTCAAATCTTTAGCAATTACGTAAGTATTTAATCCTTACTTTTATCACCATAGTCTTAAGCAATTAGACGTAATTTTTCATACGGCCGCCCCGTAGTTTTACTTTCAACCTCGTGGATAATTCTCATCCTAAAAACGGTAACATTTAGGTTTTAAAGGTTAAAATCGGTTTTTGGTATGAATTGTACAACCCCTAGAATTAACAAACCGTTAATCTAGATTTTATTACTTTTCTTAAAGGGTTTGTAGACAGTCTTGATAATCCCTTGCTCTCAAAGCTTCAATGCTAAGTTTTCATTATCCTTCTTTTTTCTGTTGACTTAAATAGTATTTTAAATGTGGCCCGGTGTATATTCCTCTTTTTCAACCTTTTCCTTCTTTAAAGGTCGTCAGCATGGGTGGTGTTTTATCGGCTTGTCTATAACGGGTGGATGAGGTTTGTATTAACTCGGTCGCTTAATTGAAAGGGTTTTATCATCGGTAGCTCTAATGTAAAGCTTAACTTGGGTAGTTCGAAAAGATATAGAACCGTTAGTAATTTTAACAACCATTTCAGAGTTCGCGGTATTTAATATCTTGTACGGGCCATCTTACTTGCCTGGCTTCCGCTACACAAGGACTTTACTTTATAATGGTAAAGTAAGTACGTCGATTATTATAGGGCCGTTTTTGGTGTTAAGGGCTTTATTAACTTGGCGGCGTGCCGATTTTCTTCGTAGCTCCCTTAAATCTTTGTTATAGCCCGTAACACGTTTTTATATACTTGTCAAGGGTGGAGATTTACTCGTTAGGCATAGGTACGCTTCGAATATTGAAAATATTAGAACTAAACCGTTAAGGTTTACAATATCATTTAGGCCTTTGACTGCTATTTATAAGCGTGCCTCCAGATTCGTTAAGTTTTTAATTTATAACCCAAGGATACTATACTTTTGGTAAAGCAAGGCGTATTCCTTTTTAACTTTTCCAATGCTTTAATAGGCCTTTACAGGCACTTATTTGTATAAATACCTATTATTTTGCCTTTATTCTGAAACTCTACCGCCGAAAAGTTGGTGCTGATATCGTAAACAATGACGTCAAATATACCTAGGTATGCGTTAATTTATAACATCTTTAGCGTTTCCTACGTATATTTTGCGAAAAGGTACTTTAGGAACTTGGCTTCATGAAAAAAGTTGTAAAGTTAATAGCATAAAAAACAGGCTTATTATTCAAATGAAACAAGTTAATGAAGATTTCGTAATTGAAGTTCTTATCGTCTTTTAATGTAAACCTAAATTTATGAGAGGCTTAGGTATACGTTTGGCAATAGTAACAAAGTCTTTTAATGGCTTTTAGGGAAAAGTATTTTATATTTTCAAACTTTACGAACTTTAGGATTTTCCATAATCTGTTAATGGCTAGATGGTTGAAATGCCGGTGTAGGTAACGTATTTCTAGCTTTATCAGGTTTTTATACTATTACTTCCGGGCTTTAAAGATAAAACTATAGGTACCCCTACTTAAGAACTAATGGAAACCTCTAGCCGTTTTTGACTGGTATATTTACGTTAAAGTTAACGTTAATGCCAAAAGTTTTTATATTCTTTAAATAAAGTAGAAAAATGATAAGGGACTTAAGGATGTAAAACGTGATTGCGTTTACAATAGTTTAAATTACTGTTATCTCCAGTGACGATAATTATTCGCCTGGGCTAAAGCTAAATTTATCTTTATTAGCATCGTAACGATAGGTTTTAGTAGTTATAGTGCTTTCCTTCCGCAGTGTTATGTATTACGAATATCTTTCTGTTAAGTACCTTATTGTTCTTGTATTTGGTATAATACCTTAAAATGTGTGGTCTTCATAATAATCGTGAAGGTTAAAGGTGTATAAGGGGTTAGAGGCTTGATTAAGGCGAAGGAAAAAGTCTTGACCACCTAAACAGTATGAAAAGGCGTGGTTGGCTAGTTCCTAGACTGTAATTAGAATACTATCTCCGTATCACTTAATATATTTGAGGGCGTTAGCGACGTTAATTGGTTCGTCGCCTTTAAAGTCTGCGATTCAATTTAAATAATCCTATTTAAAAGTAGTAGTCCATTAGGCGTAATACTACTTTTTTTAATTAGGTTTGGTAGGGGGGTACCGAGGTAACCAACAGTTAGATTTTCTATAAATCCAACATTTTTTCCCACAATTACAATGATAGTTCTTACGGTTGATAGTTCCGTTTAAATCTTGGCCTTGTTAACACTAGCGTACCTGTTGCCTTTAGTCTGTATCTTATAAGTTAGAACTTAAGCGTTTTAAACGTCCATACTTGCGGTCGATATAATTGATTACAGCAAAGTCTTTTTTATCCACGTTAAGGAAGTTGCTGGTTTGGGAGTATATACCAAGAGATTTTAGTATACGCGTTATTACGGTGGTAAGCGAAGATCGTAATTGGCTAAAAAAGTCTTCTCAAGTGATATTTGGGCGTTGTAGGGCGTATTCTAATTTGCTAACGCCTGTAACTACTACCCATACCTTTTCGCGAAGTGCAGATTTGCTAACGTGAGCTTTCCCTATTACTTTTTAATATAAAATTAGCTTGTTAAGCATCTAATTAAGTATATCCATTAGCGTTTTCCCTTTTTCTTCTTTCCATTATTTTAATCTACCACGTAGTGACTTAATCTGTATGATATTACGTAAAGTGAACGTCGTATTCGAAGTAGCCCTTTATACTATTGTAAATCTCGCGAAATATCGTGGCTTTAATAAGGAAAGGTAGGTAATAATCCTTAAAGTACCTTATAAGGATTTATAGGAATAGTAAGTGAAAACCTAAAGATAGAACCTTTATTTATTTGTAAATGTTCAGGAAGGGTATTATCTTAGAGTCGAAGAGGTTGTACTGCTTTCCGTTATTCTTTTTTACATCGTTTTAAATCTTAGCGAAGTCCATAAAAAACTTTTAATTGATGTTAACTATCCTGGCAGGTTTTAAGGGAAGGTCTCGATAGTTATCCCAGCCTTAAGTGGTGTTTCCTGGTAGTTTAAGCCTTGAAGCTTCTAAGGCACGGTGTTAAGGATAATTACTAGTCGCTTGGCCCGAGGGGTTAAATTCTGTGGTTGGATTTGTTGTAGGCTTTCGCGTGTAGGCGAACATGAACAGGAAAGGGTATTGAGGGGCTTAGCTATTGAATTGCTAAGGGGCGATGGGTACTTAAAGGTTTTGGGAGGTCTAACGATCTTACTTAATTAAATAGTGTAAAGTGCCAACTTTGATACCTCTAGCCGCGTTGGCGGCCCTTGTTTTACGCGCTTTATCGCCACTAAGGGCATACTACGCGCTGTTACGTAGGGGTACTGAATTTCTGAGCAGGTTAACAGGTTTTTTATCGCCAACACGTAAAGTGATTTAATTTAGTTGAGGAGGGTGAAGGGGAGATTCCCTGGATTGCGTGTGGGGGTGGTGAAGTTCCTTAGCATCCTTTACCTTAAGGTGTAGGTTTTAAGGGCGTTTTTAAAGCTGGGATAGGTTGAAGAGTTCTTGTGCCAACTTTGTATTACCCTTTGATGGCATATAAACTCCTTGCCTTTTAAACTTTACCTTAACTCTTAGTTTAACCCCTTTTAAAACTGAAGTTCATATATTAATGATTTAGTCGCCAAAGAATTCACAAAAGTTATTAAAGGCGTGGTCAGGATTTTCAGGATTATTGTGCTTAACGATGTAGCAGCCGACGAAGTTAGTAAGGTGTTTTTCCTTTGATTTTTCGTTAACATTTAGGCACTATATGTTTTCGTCGTAAAACTTCGTAAAGAGGGTTCCTAGGGCGTTAATCCCCTTGTAAATCTCTTAAGTAGGTGCCATTTTAAGGTTTAGAGCGATGTAGGACTTAGTGGAAGAGAGAATTGGTAATCTGAGGCGTAGAGACTTAGTGTTTTAGCGTAGAGTTGTGTGACGTGGCTTTTTCGGCGCGACTTGGCGGTTTTTGGTGTTTTCGTTTGGAGCAGCGAGTTTGATGATTAAATTGATGTAGAGGGAGTGAAAAGAATGAAGTATGGGTAAAGATTTGGTGTGAAGGGTAAGGTCGTTATTAGTGGTAGATGTAATGATCACACTAAATACCCGTGAGTATGTAGAAGGTGTTCAGAGGGTTTATGTTAGCAGTAAGGCAGCAGAGGTAACAAAGGTGCAATATCAAGACTGTGTTCGAGTGATGATCAGAAGCCGTTAGGCTATTCAGGTGTGTAGACTGAATACTTAGATTGACAACTGAAGAACTATCTAATGAAGCTATCTAAGGTGGTGATGACCATGTCCTTATATCTAGTTCCTTCAGTTGGTACCCATACTGGGGGTGCTCCAGTATGAGGTTTGCGGGATCACTGGTGGTGATCCAAGTGATCCAAGTGAGCCGGTGATCCAGGTGATCCAAGTGATCCAGGTCACGTGACTTCTGCTGAGTCATCCGTTGTCCAATTGCCGTGCCGTACATGGGAAATGTGCTTTGTAAGCGTAGTGGGGAACATGCAGCGTCAGAGGATCCAACTGCAGTTCGTGTCATAACAGTAGAGGTCGAAGTTTATTGTTTTGGCGTAGGGACTTAGTCGTTTTTCTTGCGGTAATAGCACCAGCAATGGTATTAACTTAGTCTTTTTGCTAACTTACCGAAATTTAAGACCTCTGACAGTTAATCTCAACGTCTTCAAAAAGTATTAATGAAGATTTCTTGGTGTTTTTAGTAGCGATACCATCGCTACCTCTAGTCTGCCGTAAAAACCGATGCAACTAAAAGTCTTTTTTTACTTACTGCCATATAAACCGACGTAGAAGTAGAGGCCCTTCGTAAGAATCTTGCCTCTATCCTATCGTTAACTTAGAGCGTAACAACCAGAAAGTAGTTATTTCTTCTACTTAGCTAATCTGTACTTAATCTAATAAGTATTGATTAGTATTGGTAGGCTTTTAGACGTTGCAACGTTATCGATTCGAATCGTGGTCGAAGTAACAGTAGTATTGCGTAGTCAGATAGTAGATATATTGTTTTAGGTTTGGCAGACTACTAGTTGGTATACAACGTAATTTGTGTGGCCAATTGCTTGGCACATGCTGTAGAGTGAAGTGCAGCTTACTACACTCGACTTACACCCAATGCGATAAGTCTGTACAACGCAATACACTTGCAGTACGGTCAACTTTACTTACAGTAAAGTTGACCTACTGCACTGCATGTAATACTATTCCAACAGATCTATCTATTCAACGAAATTTATAGACTTGAAAGCGTAAGAAAATTTTATAAAAAATATATAACTGAAATCGAGAAATTCAAAACTATTTAATTAACGGTCACTGACCATCGGTAGCTTTTATATAAACCTGTTATTCAAGACGGGAGTAATAAATACAACTTAAATACGTTTTAAAACAAGTTAAAGTAAGAACATAAAGATGAAAAAAGGTATGAAAAGGATTTTAGTAAGAATGGTTATCGGGTTTACGATCGCGAGCATAAGTTTCGCGAGGTTCGTAACAAACCTCGTAAAAAGCGCCGCAACTATCATCGCCGCAATGAGTGCGATAGTTGCCACTCCAATAGCAATGGTTTTCGCGGCAGCAGTAGGCACCGCTATCGCAATCGCCGGCGTAAACGCGTTGACAATATTGAATTTAACTCGGATACTAACTATTTAAAGCAAAGTAATACTAAGTTCTCTTCGTAAATAAGTAAGGAGAGCTTTATAAACAAAACCGCAGGTTTCGCTATATTTTTAAGCCGTCTGATTTATACTAGGTGGAGTTATGAGTGCGAATTCTGTAATGCTCTTTTTAAACACTTCAAAGTCCAATATTAAACTAGGATGTTATCCTATCGAGTTATAATACGGAGGATTTGGTGAACAGATATGAAAATATCGATTAACCTGAAAGTTAACAATTTTACATAAAATGTAAAAGTTATTATAGTTAAACCCTTTAACAAAAGAGTGGTAATAGTTATAAGAGGATTTCGATTCATTTAAGTACTTATAGGTATTACCTTATCCAGCTTATGTCGTACTTTTTATTTTAACACGGTCGTTAATAATGATTTCGTAATTAAGTCGTGATTCAATAAGTATTTCTTGATTATATTGAAAATATCATCGTGCCATGCGAGACTATTTCGAAAGTTATGTGACCTCTAATAAAGCTTACCATCAAGGTTCGATAGTTATTCCTCATTTATAGCTATAATTCGGACGATACGTCTGATATCCTTAAAGAGATCTTAAAAACATAGATTATCGATTAACTTGAAACAGGTACCCTACTTTCAAATAATTAGTTAAAGCATTGTAAGGCTAATATTTCTATATTCAAAAACTTTATTAATTTTAAAAATATTCATTTTATGACGTCTTTTAGCGTTTATAAAGAAGCTACGAATTTATTTATCTGTAAGGTATCTACTAAAGTCTTTATTTAAATCATTTTATAAGGATAAACCGTTTATCTTCTAATTGAGTATATTAATCTTTTTAAAAGACTGTAATGATCGCACTAAATACCTGTGAGTAAATAGAAGGTGTCAGGGGGTTTATGTTCGCAGTAAGGTAGCAGAGGTAACAAAGGTGCAATATTAAGAAGATGTTTGTTCGTGCTGTAGAATGATCACTAGCCGTTAGACTATTCAAGTGTGTAGACTAAATACTTAGATTGACAACTGAAGAGCTATGAAGGGAATACTATCTGTGTGGTGATGACCGTGTCCTTATATCTTATGGTCTTCATACCATCTTCAGTACTGGACCACTGAAGTCGATGTCGCTTCCTTCGGTCTCAATGTTGTCGACTGGACCGCGAGCGGTCCTGTCGGTCCAAACCCTAACCCTGGGTGCTTACATAAGATAGATCCCTGGCTTGATGTGTTGGACATCAGGATTCTGATAGCGCAGCAAACTGCTAGCCTATTCTATGACCTGTAGTTGGTCCTTGGGTTATAATAAAGATTCATTTCTATATTTACTGCTTAGTATCTGTACGGGTTAAATATTATCGTGGATTACACTACGATTTACGTTATTTAGCTTTTAAACTTTACGGGCACGTTGATTAAAATTTCCAAACATATACACTTAAGCTTTATTACTGAATATAAAAATACCGCCTACTTGTCTATGAACTGAAATGAAGCCGTTTAAACGTTAACATAGATTACCAGTATGGGAAATATAGCCTTTAAAATTACGTAACCAACTCGTTAGGCAGTAAGTAAATATAATATGGCATTTGTTATTATTAGTGAAACGAGGTTGCCCGAAATGTAATTTCTAAAATTGAAATTCAAACTGGAATTTTACATAACCGAGATAATGAAGAAAACGTAGTCTCGCCCCCTTTTAAAGATTTTTGTTAACTTACAATTTAACACAAGATTCCTAGGGACGGTCGCCGGCTTTTTTTAAATACCTGAAAAATCTATGAAAAATACGCGAATGCCAAATCTCGTAAGGTAATAAGATAAGCCTCGTTTTAAGGAGTTCCTTCTTTCATTCAGTATTAAAAATCCCTATAATGTCTTAATACTTAAAATTAAATAAGGTATACGTTAATTATACTAATGCTTTTAATACCGATAAACTGGCTAAAATTTGCGACAAATCTGCCGACGTATAATAGAATTTAAACTCTATTCATTTACCGGTTAATTAAATGATAAAGATACTTTTAGTTGAGGGGTAGTAAAAGGCAAAGTTAAGCCGCTACTGTTATCCAGTTTTATGTTGAAATGAAGCTTTCTTTCGACCAACAATTCGATAACCTCGACGCTTGAGGTTTATGGAATATATTCACGATATGTCGACTATTACCTTGCCAATTTTCATCGCGTAAAACAAATTATACAGTGTGAGAAAAAGCCGTGTTATAATTAATTTTAAATCTTTTAATAAGTACGCGGAATGCAATAACTACGCTTTGCCTTTTTAGGCAAATATTTTCCATTTATTCAAAGGAGATAAGCATGTTTTAATAATAAATGTTATTAAATTCTTCTTTTCAATCCTCATAAACTGAAAATTGAAAATAATTTTATGTTCGTAAGTAATCAAAGCCTCATACTTAGCGAAATCGCCCTTATAGGATTTAAAAACTCACCAAATGTTGGAATAATATTACATGCAGTGCAGTAGGTCAACTTTACTTACAGTAAAGTTAACTGTAATGCAAGTGTATTGCTTTGTAGAGATTAACCGCATTGAGTGTAAGTCGAGTGCAGTACGCTGCACTTTACTCTAGGGCACGGGCCAAGCAATTGGCCATACAAATTACAGTGCAGACCAGCTAGCGGTCTGCTAAACCTAGAACAATACATCTACTATCTGACCACACAATACTACTGTTACTTCGAAGACCAATCGAATCGACAACGTTGTAACGTCTAAAACCTACCAATACTAATTAGTACTTGCCTGCCTATTAGGTTAAACACAGATAAGCTAAGTAGAAGAAGAAGCTACTTTCCGGTTATTCTCTAAGTTAAAAAACGGCGATTAGGGTAGAGGAAAGATTCTTGCGAAGGGCCTCTATTAGTACTGCGTCAGTCCCCAATAGCAGGAAAACAGAGAAGACTTTTTAGGTTGCGTTGGTCCACAAAGGCAACCTGGAAGTAGGCGACGGTATCGCTACTTGAAAAACACCAAGAAATCTTCATTGATTATTCTTGAATAAAAAATTTGAGATTGACAGTCATAAATTTTAAAGTTCGCTAAGTTGGCAAACAGCTAAGTTAGTACTATTACAGGTGCCACTACTGTAAAAACAACTAAGTTTCTACGCCAAACAATCACAATAAACAACCTTCTCCCTTTACTACCAACGCTCTTTACCACCAACAACGACCTACGACTTTGCCTTCCACATCAAACCTTTCTCCACTTTAATCTTTTTCACTCCTTACATCAACTTAATCGTTAAGTTCGTTGTTTCAAGCGAAAACACTGAGAATCGCTAAGTCGCGACGAGAAAGCCATGTTGCGCGACCTTACACTAAGTCACCAAGTCACTAAGTCGCCAAGTTCTCACGCGAATTCACGCCAAAATACCAAGTCCCTACAGCTAAATATCACCAAGCTCCTTAACTTATACGTCTACCAAGTCCTACATAGACCGAAACGCCTCAATGTCTACCGCTAGCGCTTACTTTAAAGCTATTACCGATTCCGTCAGGAAAGAAGCGATTAAAGCGCTCGGAGCTGTCTTTACCAAGTACTATAACGGTGATCTTTGAAGCAAAGACGTTAACGAAAACTTAACCGAAGAACATTTGGTTAACTTCGTCGGCAACTACATCGTCGAGCAAGATGGCAGCGAAAAACATGACTGCAGTGATTGTACTTTTCTTAAGTATTTGGAGTTCTTTTATAAATGGACTATTAATATATGGAAAAAGATCCAAAAAGCTATTAAATCCAAGCTAAAAGGAGAATTTGAACGCCGAGGGATTTACGTGCCAAAGAAAACCTTCACAAGGTTGTCAAAGACCTCATTTAACTTGGCCCAAAGAAAAGGGCGTTAAAAAACCTCAACGCTCTTACATACGATTGAAAATACCTTCCCTTTAACCTCAGCTAATTTAAACCTTTTTATGCGTTGGCGATAAGGAACCTATTGTTCTGTTCGGCAGTTTAATACCACCACATAATAGCGCGGAGTACAGTCTTAGCGGTGGTAGAGCGCGCGAAGCAATGGCTGCCAACGCGGTCAAAGATATTAACGTTGGCGCTCTACACTTAAACTAGTTAATTAAATAAGATCGTTAGGCGTTTTAAAAACCTTACGTACCTATCGATTCCGATCAATAATATAATCGCTAAGCTCCTTAAAAACCCTCTCCATTCCGGCTTACCTACGTACGAAAGCCGACCACAAGTCCTACCATGGAACTATACACCTCGGACCAAGCGACTAGCAATTACCTTTCACACCATGCCTCGGAACATTCAAAATTTGAACCGCCAGAAAACATTGACCAAGCTTAAGATAACTATTACGACCTTCCTTCAAAACCTATATAAATGGTTAATATTAATTATAAGTTTATAACGGATTTATCCAAAATCTTAAATAACACAAAGAAGTATAACGGGAAACTTTACAACTTTTTCGTTACTAAAATAATACCTTTTCTAAATATTAGCAAGTAAATAAAAGTTTTACCTTTTAATTTTTAGTTACTATTTCCTGAATTCCTTACAAGTTACGCCCAAAACTACTTCTTAACCTTCCTAACAAGCGTCACCCCGTTTCGTAAGATTTACAATAACATAAAGGATCACTTTAAGCACGACGTCAACCTCGTGTAATATTATATAAATTAGGCCACTATACGGTAAACTACAATAATAACAAAGAAAAAAGGAGAAATTACTAATAAATATTTTCAATTAGATGATTAACAAGCTAATAATATGTTAAAAGGAAATAAGGAAGGCTTAATCTAGCGAAGTTACACTTCCCGAACAGGTAAGGGCAATAATTTCGGGCGTTAGCAAGTTTAAATACGCTTTACAACGCCTAAATACCACCTATAAAGGCTTTTTTAATTAGTTACGCTTTTCGTTTACGACAGTAATGGAACGTATACCAAACTTAATTAATATGTACCCCTAAGTTAGCAAATTTTTTAACGTGGATAAAGATAATCTTACGGTGGTTAATTAAGTCGACCGCCAGTACGAACAACCACAATACCTAAGGTTTAACCTATCGACCTCAGCCCTAAACTAAAAGTAATACCCACGTTAACGCTAATAGGATTTAGGCTAACCTGTTAGTCGCAAATATTATTATTGTAATAATGCTAAGAGATATTGAATTTTTAATATGTTAACCATTAGTCAACTTGCCACTCTCCGATCGAACGTAATAATAGGAAAACAACGTACCACTTTCAATACCTTACTACTTCGAAATAAGATCACTTAGATTAAATTGCAAATGCTAAAGGCGATAATTCAATTAACGCCACCAACGCTCCTAAACAGATTCAATAACACGAAAACACTATTTCTAATACAACGGCTTAGTAATTAGCCGATTATGCCTTCCTATACCATTTAGGTGGTAAAGATCATTGCCTTTATTTTAATTATACCTTGAACCCCTTAAACACCTTTAACTTTTGCGATTGTTACGCGAATAACACTTTTTGAGGTATTATGCCAGACGTTAGGTCGGCAAAGTACTTAATAAGAGGTTATTCGTAATATATGGTACTACGGAGGGAAAGCAATACATCCACTAAGATTGATAGTTACGATGCTGGCAAAGCCAAAGTTGACTTTGGCCTCGGCGAACAATTATCGTTACTAGGGATAACTGTAATTCAAATTATTGTAAGAGCGATTACATTCTACATTTTTAAGTCCCCTACCCCTTTCCTGCTTTATTTAAAGGGTATAAAGATACTCGTTGTTAACGTTGACGTTAACGTAAACAAGCTGGTTAAAAACGGCTAAAGGTTTTTACTCACTCTTAAGTAGGGGTACTTATAGTTTTATCTTTAAAGTCCATAAGTGGTGGTGTGAAACCTAACGAAGTCGGAAATACATTAATTATACTGGCGTTTGAATTATCTAATTGTTAATAAACTATATAAAGTCCTAAAGTCCGTAGAGCATAATGATATGGAATACTTTACCCTAATAGCTATTAAGAATCTTTGCCACTAATATCAAATATATGCCCAAGCCCCCAGGAAATTTAAATTTACACTAAAACATAATAAAGACTTCAATTATGAAATTTTTATTAATATATTTTACTTGAATAATAAGCCTATAATTTACGTCGTTAACTTCGCAACTTCTTTTTACGAAGTTAAGTTTTTGAAGTCCCTTTCGGCAAAGGATACGTGGGAAATGTTAAAGATGCTGTAAATTAACACGTACCTAGGTCTATTTAACGTTGTCGACTACAATACTGATACTAATTTTGCGACGGTAAAGATTAAAGAAAATATTAAGATAATTGGTATCAAATGTAAATAGGTACCTGTAAAAGCCTATTAAAGTATTAGAAAGGTTGAAAGGGTATACGCCTTACTTCGCTAAGCGTATAATATTTTTACGTTAAAATTCGAAAGCTTTATGGATCCGAAAACATACCAATAAATAGCAGTAAAACGTTTCAATGATACCGTGGGCCTTAACGGCTTAATGCAAATGTTCCTAGTCTTTAAACTATACCCATGTTCAACGAGTGAATCTCTGTTTTCAGCAAACACTCGGAAACGTGTTACGGCTTATAGTGAAGCTTTAAGGGAATTACGAAGGGAATCGGCACACCGCCAGATTAATAACGCTCTTAATACTAAAAACGGGCCTATAACAATCGACGTACTTGCTTTAACACTATAAAGTGAAGTTTTTATGTGGCGGGAACCGGGCAAATAGGATGGGCCGTATAAAATATTAAGTATCGCAAACTTTAAAGTGATTATTAAAACTGCTAATAGTTTTATATCCTTTCGAACCATTTAGGTTAAGCCTTACATCAGGGGTATTAAATATAAAGACCCTTAAGCCTCCCAAGTGAAACGATCGAGTTAATATAACCCTCCTCCACTCGTAATTAATAAGTTCATAAAACGCCATCGGCGCGAACGACGCCTAAAAAAGAAGGAAAACGTTAAAGAGGAGAAATATACACCGGGTCTTATTTATAATAGTGTTTAGGTAAATAGGGTAGAGAAAGGATAACGAAAACTTAAAAGTGAAACTAAAGGAATAAAAAATTATTAAGACTTTCGGCAAACATTTAAAGGAAAACGATTAGGTTCAAATCGATAGTTTATTAACCCAAAATATAATATAATTTATGTGGAAAATTAACTTTAACCTCTAAAACCTAAACGTTATAATATTTAAGTTAAGGGTTATTACGAGGTCGAGGATAATATTATAGGGCGGCTTGACGAAAAGTTACGATTAATCGCTTAAGGATACGGTAATGAAGGTAAGAATTGAATCTTTACGTAGTTATTAACGATTTAGAAAATTAGTTAACATTTGATAGTTATCTTAAAAACAAGTTTACTTATTAGTTTTAAAATTATGTTCATACTTAACGGCCGAAATATTACATAAGCCTATATATAATTAACAACGACCCTGTAAAGAATTATATTACTAAAACTACCAAAAGAGTTATATATTATTTACCTTTTGGAAACGGTTATACGTTGTGTGAAATTATTATATTTATTGGCTAAAGTAGGTGTTAACTGGTTTCTAACTTATTAGTCGTATTTTGAATCCTTTTTAGAGAAAAAGTTTTTAATATACGATTTGTACTTGTTGGTAACGTAAAAGAAAGACCTCGGTATAATAAGTATATAAATTAACGATATATTTTTCGTCGAAACGGATAGCTTTATAATACTAAAATAACAAGCGATTGAGGGCTTCAAGTTTTGGAATCATAAATCGGTAACGACATTAAAGAAAAATGACCAACTTAACTTAAATAAATTGCTAATCTGTATGCTTAGTGTTAATGCCGGCCTAAGTCTTTTTTTCAAAGGCTTAAGGCGTTGTTTTTGCTATGATTGATAAAATTAAAGAGGCTAAGGCTTAACGGTACTTGAAATAATGTGTACGGAGTAGTTATATTACCACTTTATGCCAACCGAAAGCCTTTTACGGTTTATTTATCGTGGTATAAGTACAAATAGAAACGGATAAAGACTTTACTCGATTAAATAAGAAGTTGGAATAGAAAATGCGAAACCTGAACTGTAAAATCAATATGCTACCAATTGACCTCTTGAAGAACAAGCTAGTAATGTTTACGGACAGGTTTTTTATAAATAACACCGACCTATTTTTACAAATCGGCTTTTTAATAACTATCGTTAATAAAAATAGGCAGGAAAACTAGTTAAATATCACCAGTAACCTAATTTACTAAACCTCTGTTAAGTATAAAAGAATTATACGAAGCGTATTGGCTTCGGTGGTCTACGGCATAATAGCGGGCTTTGACGTAGGTATAACGTTATGGAAAACCGTTAACCTTATAACCAGGTAGCTAAAGATTTCTTTTATCCCAGTGGTAATTTATATCGATTCGAGGAGTTTCTTTAAATGCCTTTCAAAGCTCAGAACCACTAGCGAAAAACGCCTTATAATCAACATAATAGCACTCCGTAAAGCCAACAAAAGGAGGGAGATTAAGGAGTCCCGATGGATCGATAGCAAAGATAATCCTACGGATGCTATAACAAAGATTACGCTAAACAAAGCCCTAGAAAGACTTGTGGATAGCAACAAGCTGACTATATATATTGAAAGCTACGTTAACCGAAAACCCCGAAAGCCCAAATCACGTAATGGGAAACTGAAAGACAACCAGAGAATTAATGGCTACAATAGTAATCTATTTAACTGGTACAGTTGAAATGAGAACCTATAAAGACATGTGGCGAAAGAACTTTTTTTAAGAGTTTATAAACTCCAACCTCGGAGCGAAGGAGTAATTAAGGTAAAATGGGGTTAATTTGCAGGAAATTGGGTGTATTTCAGTACAGAATACACTGGAATTGATAGGGGTCTGGCCAGTTGACGAGGAGTCAATTCAATAATAACCAGAAAAGATTGGTCAGCCATACTGACGTGTACATACAAACTAAAAAGCCGCCAGTATTGGATTATTATTATATGCAGTGTGTTAGGTCAACTTTACTTAGAGTAAAGTTAACTGTACTGAACTGCAAGTTTAGTGTATTTCTTTGTAGAAACTTACCGCATTGAGTGTAAGTCGAGTACAGTACACTGCACTTCACTTTAAGGCACGGTCCAAGCAATTGGCCATACAAATTACAGTGTATACCGGCTAGCGTTCTGCCAAACCTAGAACAATACATCCACCATCTGACTACTGCAATACTACTGTTACTTCGAAGACCAATCGAATCGACAACGTTGCAACATCTAAGGCCTACCAACACCGCTCTATAATACTCTATTTCGCCTAACTATCGGAATAATTACAGATATTGAAAAAATATTTACTTGTAATAGGTCGTAAATAAAGTCGAGTAGAAAATGATGATCGCAAAAAAAAAAAAAATGTATTATATTTAAATACGATAATTGATTTTAAAAAACAAGAAAAAAAATTATTTACCGCTATAGAAATATACTCGTGTAATAGGTTCCGTTTTTATTACGTTAAACCAACTCATCTACTGTTTTTAAAGGTTAAAAGAAGTTTTGAAAAAGTGTTTAACGTTATGTTATTTGAATTAAAACCTAATCATGAATAAAAACGAGGAAATATTATACCCGTTACTTCTATATAGCCTGTTATATTTTTGAGTAAATTTCTCACTAAAGTAAATGTAAATGATGAATTATTAAAGTATAAGTTAATATATTTTGTTTGGGTATGTAAAGGTTTCAGGACTATATTTATAGGTAACTCGCATTTTATCATCATTTTTATTAATTATAAGTTTATTATTAAAACTGTCCAGCGTACTTTGCTTGATATTGGATTTATGGATAAAGTAAACAATCGCTTTATTAATACGGTAATTACCTAATCGTACATAACTTAAATATTATATATTTTTCTAAACGGTTTAATTCATTCTCGGACGCCTTTTCGCGCCTTTTAACGCCAGTTAACGGCAAAATACGAACGTTAAATAAATTACCTATATTAAACCATATTTTCCATGATTTTCCCGTAATTACCAACAAATTCAACCTTATTTAAATAATAACTAAAGTAATATCACTGATTCAAATACTTTTTAGATTTTAAATGGCTTATAAAAAGATTTCTTAGCGAGTTATTATAACTAACCTTTTAAAAGGCGATAAAAACGAGGACGTGGTAAATGGTATTAAAACTGGCAATTTTTTCGTTTGGTAAACCGCCTATTTTATAGCAAAGACGAAATACGACGCGAACGCTTAGTGATTGTTAACCTCCTTATCTAATGTTTTTAAAAATTCTTATAATAAAAGACATTTTTTTAGTCAAAAACGTAAAATAATCACTATAATTGAGTTAAATTTTCTCTTTCAAAGAATAAAAGAAAAGAATATTATCTGTATAATTTTCACTATACTTAATTACAAGACGGCAATTAAAGGCGAATAGGTAATTGTCGCTCAATTCAAGCCTTTAAAAATCTTGTATATACTTTATATATGGATTTTATTACCGCTTTTATAAGTTTATCATTAGCTGTTACACCGTGAATGTTACCTGGTTTTATCGAGTTTAACGTAATCATATTTGTTATATATAAAACTTTTAAACTTACATTTCTCTCTCAGGATATATTATTCATATAACCGCATATTAACCTGTTATTTTACATCGATATATATTACTTTTAGAATAGCTTTAGCCAACAAAAATTATTTCGGACCGCAACGTGAATTTTATAGTTTTATTTAAATAAGCTTCATCTAAAGGCTTTAATATCAAGTTAAGTTTAATAACAGTAAATTATTATTAAATAAATATATATATCAAAATGAAACACAAATTATGAAGCCTATTCCTGAATATCACGTAGCCGAATATTGTAAATAATCATGAAGCAAATATATACTTGCTTTTTAATAGAATATTAATAACGCTTATTTTCAGGTTTTTAATATTTTCCCTTGATAATTCCTATTCGGCTTTGAATTACATGCTTCGGTGAACTGCTTAAATGTTACCTTACCCCAATAATAAGCGTAAATCCGCTTAATAAAAGAATATTTACGTACGATACGTAACTTTCCATAGATGTTATAATTACCTAGGTAAAACGTTGTTACGATAAAAATCACCATTACGTAGAGTTTAATATTTAAACTCGTATACAAATAAATATAGGAAATATCTATCAAACTTTGCATCAATAAATGAAATTCTTACAGTTACGTTTAAACTCGTATACTATAATAAATTATATAGGAGTTTTGGTATATACCTGTAATTTTCAACCTAATTTACGAGTTTATTTTATTATCAACGTTTTATACCTTATACCTTATAAGAAGACGAGAAATAATCCTTCTATTTACAAATAGTTACTGCCCGAATTGATTTGGTATAAAGAGATTCCTAAAGAAGATAAATACAAAATCAAAAAATCATAAATAAACGTTTCAATAGGCAGCGTCGTATATATTACCAAACTCAATATTCAATTCATTAAAAGAGCTACACTTTAAAAGACGATAAATAGAAGGCCATAGAGCAATTTAAACATTGCAGGTAATTGATTGAGGTATACGAAGAAGGTTTCAGGAAAAGACTCTAAAAGTGAATCTCGCGTTTCGCATTTCGCCTCTCACGTCTCGCGTCTCGCATCTCGCGTTTCACGTCTTGTATCTCATGTCTCGTATCTCGCTTCTCACGTCTCGCGTCTCACGTCTCGCGTCTCGCATCTCGCTTCTTGCTCCTCACGTCTTACCTTTTATCATCATATTACGCAATAAGGATATTGCCTTTTCATTTGGTTCTGGGAACTTTTTATATACTTACATAGGGAGAGTATGGAAAAGAAGGAAGGAACCAGTACGTACCTCCGCACCTTGCTGTGCATCTGGCTACTACATGCTCAGCTCCGCTAAACTTTGCTTCTAGCGCTAGTTTCTTCCTCTTTCATCCTCAGAATATTACACTGTTTTAAATTTACGTTGCCGCCCAACAAGCGTACCAAAAATTCTTGAAAATTGAATTTAATGGCGTAATTTCCAAAGAATTCTAGGATGTTTCCGTGGTTTAAGCTAGTGTGATCATTGGTGCTATTAATTGGGGTGCATTTTTTTAAAAAAAAATATTGATATAAACACGTTTACGTATTTGTGTTTAAACGATGTTATTTCTGGAATGCATATTGACAGTTTTTCAAGTTTTTAACTGGTTTCTATGTGTTTTTTCTGTAGTTCTAACTATTTTATTTTATCAGAAAATTCTTGTAGCTGTTATGTATATTAATAATTTGTTTCACTTTGTATTTCTGTTCGTAATTCTTTCATGTAATGTTTTGATATAATTTTATATTTGGTCGTCCTAGTTTGACTAGTAAGATATGAAAGATGGGTTTTATATTTATAGGTGGAGTTAATGATAGTTCATAGCTAACATTTAGAGATTAGAGTTAAATATTAAATAGAGCGATGTTCTTATAGTTGAATATATGGTTTGGTTTTCTAGTTTCAATAATTATTCGAAAATGTACATTTGATCACTTCTTAAGTATTGGTCCCTTAAATCTTATTAGATATTCGTATTTGTATATAATGTTTTTTATAAATTGATGTTATTATTCAATTTCCTGGTTGAATTTCCGTTTTTTTGGGGAGGGGTGTTAGTTCTTTTAGTAGTATTTCATGTCAATGTCTCTTTTAAATAGGCCTGTGGTTTTATCCTTTGTTTTCATAAAAGAGAGATGTTTTTGTAGTCAATATACATATATATATTATTGTAAATGAATTTTGACGTTAATAGAAATTCATCATATTCTTTCGGTTGGTGATTAGAATAGCATCGTATGCATCATTCAAGATTAGGTTAATTCTTTCCATTCGTTCGTCTGTTAGCCAACCGTAAGATATGTTTATTTTTATCAATTGCAATTCCAGTCATGCTATAAGAGACTTCCAGATATTCTGGATGAAAGGCTTATTTTTGCTATTCATTCTTTCTGTAGTTATTTTGGGATTGTTGACGATACTTTTCGAGAAGATATATGCAATACCTTCAGTTGTACTAGCCTTTTTTGAAAGAATAAAATATCTGGTTTAGGTTAATTTACATTCCATTATTACAATGTTTTAGAAAGTAATATTAGTTTAATATTTTCTTAACTTGAATATTTTAATGATGAAGTCCATGATGATAGAGTTCTCTTAAACATTGGGTATTGTTAAAATATTTAGTACTTCCTGATGTTTGTTTATCTCTCGAAAACAACTATATAATTGTTACAGTTTTTGATCATGATTTGAACCCTTCATCAAAGCTTTGGCTAATTATATATTTTCTTAATTTTCTAATAAATTGTATGATTCTTCAATATATGTATACTGGCACATTACGTATTTAAATAATAGTATCGTCTTTTTATTCGAATGTTGTATAACTAAGGTTTCATACCGCTAGTTGAATTCAGAATATTACGACAAATTATCGTATTTTCCAAATGAAGTTCATTTTAAAATCTGTGGTAAAATTATTAATGTTTTTGGTTCATTGTTCATTTTATAATTTGAGTTTTCATTCAAAGCGGTGTTTTTCTTTCGTTTTCCTCAACTTTTCGGTATGTTATTTTGAGTTTAAATTTTATGAAGAATCCTTTCCATTAAGTTTGCTTTTTACTAAATATATTAGTTATATTGAATTATATCCGGTTCTTGTAATCCGTAAATACTATAACAAAGTGTTTTATGTTAATCGAAAAGTATTATCTTCCTCAAAATATTGTGCTAATTACCATAAATTTCATATTACAAATCAAGTAGTTAAGCTTTCATTCGTTCAACTTTTTAAAGACGTTAATAATAAGATGCGATCTTTTCTTCTCGTCTCTTTATATCAATTATCTCAGGAACACTAAGTCTGAGGCATCTATTTCGATCTCGAAAAACTTAGTTAGATTTCGTTTTTGGAAAATAGGGTTTCATTGAACTTGTCGTTGAATTCAGTTCAAAGCCAGTTATACAGCTTCTTTTAATTCAAAAGGATGGTTTCTTTACGTAAACTCTATAAATAGTTTCACGAATTCACTTTATTGTTTGATAGATTATCAAAAAATATAACGTATCAGGTGAATACGTGAATTTCTTCAATTTCCCATAGCATTCAGAGTTTCGTATTATTTTTATCTTTATCTTGCTGTATTTAAATACATTACGATCCGATGATATGCCCACAACAACCTACTTTACAGATGAAATAACAGCTTTTCTCTGGTTTTCTAGGTGTTTTGCATCTTGTGACTTTTAAATCAATTGTTATATATGTTTATAATATTCTTAAATCGTTTAGTTCAATGAAGAATATTGTCAGTATTGGTAATAACGAAGATGAAAACGTGTTCAGATAGGAATGAGTTAATTAATATTCAATATAATACTATTATCTTAGTGATTTCGAAAGGAAAAATGAAGCATTAGTAGAATTCATAACGAATTCAATATTGATGTTCCATTTTCACGCTCTTTGATTCAAAAATGTTGTATAATTATATCATATCAAATGTTAGAAATTACTTTCGTTTTCGTAGTTTATTTCATTGTATCTTAGTAAGTGGTAATAAGAATCGGTATTTGATGATAATATAGTTCATTTGTTGATAATTGACCTGAAGTTTGAAAAAATAAATTAATATAAATATAATAAGGTATTTTTTGGTAATAGTGAAGGTCGAATGTATCTCCGTTTTATGTTGTCATTCAAGTACCCTGAAAATACCTTGATGTTTTCTTCATTAAATCCGTAAATCTAATTCAATTTGCGTGCCATCTCTTCTTTGAGTAAAATATCGAAATTATATTCAATATAACATGTTATTTCAGAATGGAGGGGTTTTTATAAGATTTCGATAAAACATAAATATTGTTAAGTTATATTATGAAGTTATAATATTACTTTTCCGTCTATATATTCTAGTGAGCATAAAAATAATATATCTTTTGTTCATTATTTATCAGATCATTAGTACCGTACCAATAATAACGTATTCTGATTTGTTTCTACCCTCTCCATAAGGTTTTCAAATTGTTGAATCTTTTTTATTCACTGCAAAATAATATTATGTACTTCATTACGATTATAAATAAGTTTCATTAAATGCTTTTTATTACTTTATCGAGTGATTAAACTCTATATTAAGCCTTGCATTGAAACCTTCCACAAAGGTATAACATTATTTGAAAAAATAACTGGGTAATAATTCAATCGATTTAAGTATTATTCGTTTTAATCCTAAAAATTCTAATAATGAACTTGTAATATAATATGTACGTGATTTCGAACGTAGTAGATGTAGTTTATCCCCAGATTAATACTATTACATAATAAGTTTTCATATAGATTACTGCTTATATATAATCAAATTTTCATTATTTTATAGTATTGAGTCTATAAGAGTGTTCATTCCAATGCCAAAAGATTATTTCTTCAATGATAATGCTTGGTTAAATACAATTAATTTATACGCATTCATGTCATAATACGTTATACTATGATAACTTCATTCTATATATTATTTGATATATTTATAATTATTGTTATTGGTAACATATATAGACTGACAGGTCATAATTATTTGTTTTTTATTTGCGAGTAATATTTGTCTTTTCCGAAAGGTTCTATTTTTTTATCCTTCCAAGTTTGCTTCTGTTGTATTGAGGTATCATTGTTATTTCAATTTTGATAATACTGGTATTTAATACAATTGGTATCTTTATTACCAAGTGATTTTATAGTATGGTATTGGTATTTCGTTCGTCGACGTCTTTTTAATCGGAATATTTTCATTTAGTTTCATTGTTGGAGAATTCTTATTGTGAGGTATTCCCTCCATGATGAAAATTCCTGTCCGATCCAATGAATAGGTTTATAATACTCGAAAATTTCATTCGCTATCTCGAATAACCGTATTATATAGTATTACATATATTCCTTTAGCAAATTCTCGCGAAACCATGTGTCTTGGAAAAGCAACCTGAATATTGCTTCTTGGTAAAATATGATACACAATCATTAGAATAATGAAAGGTTAAATGAAGTTATTTAGAATGAAATTCTAGTATTCTACTCGAAAGTAATATGTTATATAAGTTATAAAAAACTAATTCTTTAGGATATATTAGATATATTACATAAATACTAGGTCTTCTTGTACGTCATATTTTTTCATTAGAGTATATTAGACATTCTTAATGGAGACTTCAACTGTATTGCAATTTGTATGGTTTCATAATGTTAGCTAGTATTTATACTCTAAGGACTAGGTGTTATCATTATATTTTTTTATGAAATATCTAGAATAATGAGTCTTTTTTCCGGCTGTTATAACATTTCTTCCCTTCCCTTAGATAGGTATTTTTTCGATGCATAACGTCGATTTTCATAGACCCTGAATAGTTAATTCCTCCTAAAGCTGTTCCTATAAATTGTTTATTTCGATGGAATTTCTTTCTAATATTATTCTATTAGCATGGCTTTTAGATACTCCGAAAATTACGTCTTCTTTAATTTTATCCGCATTGGTATAATATATTATCGATGAGAATTCATTTGTTAAATTAGTGAAGTCGGTTCTATACAACCAATTTGTTTTTAACTTCTTCCTTTATTTCTTTGTAAAATTGTAATATTAAAGGTTCATTATTTTGTTCTAACTAGATAGCGACCTGTTTGAATTTAGTAAAGTATTCAGAAGCTAATCGGACTTAGCGTTATGGTAGGTTTTATTTCGCGGATCGTTTTTCGTTCCGGTTCCCAAAGGCGACTTTTATTAAATCTTTGACATTATCTGATTTCCTCAAAAGACTTTTAATATCATTATTTCCGTTTACATCATTGTTTTCCCACACATTCTTTAAATTGGGTTCGCACTCAACAAGAAAATCCTTTTTGAGTCAGTGTCTAGCGAGTAAAACTACGATAATTTCATTAGTAAACTGAAAAATATGTTGAAAGAATGAAGCCTGATATTACGTGAAAAAACCTTAAAGGCTTTCCTTCATTCCTTCGAATGTAGCAAGTTTATCCATGTTATTAACTTAACCCCACTGATCAAGACGTAATGACAGGACACTCAATTGGAGCTATATAACAAAATCAGTTATTGAAGTTGTGGTAATACTGCCTGTAATGATGTTGAAAACATGAAATTTGAAAAATATATCGCATCTCTTAATATTGTTTACTGGTGTTACGTATACCAAGCGAGACAACAGTTGTTATAATATAATGATTATACAATGTTATTGTGATCGAATAAAACGTACTTAAAGGTTTACATAAATAGTTTAGTAATGAAGATAACGCAAATATAAAATTCAAACTTCAACGTATTCGAGTAATAAGAAGTAGTTAAATGATTTTTACTAAATATATAAAATAATAAATCAAAACTATGAAGGAAATACTATTCAAGTGGGAATAAATTCATCCTTATATATTCGTACCTTTATATGGTTTTTAGTATATATTAGGATTGATCTCATGGGTTATAAGTCATAGTTATTCTATTTGATTAGGGTAATCCAATGTTCCTATCGCTTCTAGTGATCCGTTACGTGATTTTTTAGGTACCAAGCAGAGTAATACTTTTATCACATAAGAAATTATTGTCTTCGTTCGATTTGTTAGACATAATGTCCCTAATGGCTCGATAATTGCCCTTTATGGTTATTTCCTATGTTTTATATTATTGGTTTACAATAAAAACAATTGTATTGAAAATTGTAGAATTTGTTACTTTTCATATTTCCAAGTCCCTCATCATTATTTTCCTTTATTTGAAGCGTATTAAATTATTTTGAATCAATACTCATGTTAAATTTAATCAATTTGATGAAGATAATGGCTCAAAATACCTATTATCATTTAAATGTGAATATTTGTGGCTTTACCTCCATAAAATCAATAATGTTAATACAATTAATGAATTTATACTTGAGGTAATCAAATAGGAGGTTCAACAACTTAGCCGTTGTTAAATTTTATAAAATCCTTCAATATTTGGGTATCAGGATGTAAACACTATGTATTCAAAGCGATTGAATTTTTTTTGTTACTAATACTAACAGTATAACTAAATGTCCCATAGGCTCAAATTTACTATAAATTGCGACCGCGAATCTAAGTTCGAGGTTATGATTATTCTTTATCTACTTCATTAACTAATTAATCTTTTTTTGTATTAAATCAAGCTCCGTCATTTTACGATGTTAAGTTTCTCAAAATTCTTACTGTAAACTAAACTTAGTAGATATTATATATGTTTTGATTGATATAGTTCTAAGATTTTCCAATGAGTTCATCCAAGATATCAATATTAATTTTATTATATCAAAGTTTAAAGCTAGTATTCAAATAATGTGAATTTTATATGGGTGAGGTTTTGGCAAAGGCTTTCAAGTTATTACAGTATTTGAAAAGTATACGCATTGTGGTGCAAATTTCACAAAATATTCACCTTTGAAACCGTTTGTTTTACTCCATGAAAAACAAGATTTTAAATTGAAGTAATGTCTTACACAGTATGTTTGACTCCAATAGTTGGATGCCAGTATTATTAGTTTTTAGAATTAACTAATATATAACAAGTAACTTTATACTATTAAAGAAATACTAAGAAAGAATTCGCGATACGTAAGAAAATACTGTGGAAATTATAGAAGGGATTTATGATGCGTTAAGTCAATAATATCATATAAATCCTGGAATAGCAGTCAAATGTAGTAAAGTTAAGTCAACTAGACTGTCAGTTTGGTTGATTGTACTGACTTAAAATGGGCTGCAGTTTGTGGGACTGTACTGCAAGTGCAGTGTAGTAGGTGCTCACTTCAAAGTGAGGTACAGACCAAAGCGTTTGGCCATACAAATTAGTATGCAGACTGGCTAGCGGTCTGCCAAACTTATAACTTACAATCCCTACAACCAATTCCAATGCAGCACCAGTTACTTTGACCACAGTAATACGAATCGACTAGGTTGCAACGAAAAGACTATATCTATAGGCAAGCTTACCAATACTGATCAGTGCTTATTAGGTTAAGCTCAGATAAGCTAGGTAGAAGGAGAAGCTAATTTCCGGTTACTCTATCAGTTAAACGGTAGCTAAGAGTAAAGGAAATGTTTTTGAAAAGGGCTCCTATGAGCTATATCAGTTGTTCGCGACAACAAGTAGGGAAGCCTTATAGGCTGTAAAAGTTGTTCGCGGCAGTCTATAAGTAAGCGACGGTATCGCTACTGAAAATACTAATAAATATTCATGAATCCTTTTTAAAGGCAATAAGATTAACCGCCTAAAAGTCTTGAAAATTACCAAGTCAGCAAGTTGACAAACGGCTAAGTTACTACTATTGCAACTACTATTACTGAAGGCATTATGAATGAAAATATCAAATTGAAAAAACGACTAAATCATATAATCTTATACTTTAAAACCCAAATTTGACGGAAAATTACGAACCATCACTTTATACCACTCTTTTTCCCAATATACCCCTTAATCTTTATTACTATATCTTTAAAACGCTTTGAAATTGATATTGTTACCCAACTTGTTAGAAAAAAACGATTACGGCCCTTAGTATTACTTTTGAAAAGCATTATAACAAAAACCTCTGGTATGTTAAACCTAACGAAAACTCTTTAGTTGAGCACCTTATTAATGTAATCAGCTCTTTTATTTTCGATTTAGACTCCAGTGGAACCGTTTTGAGCCCACAGGCGTACGAAGATTTTTAAAAATACTTTAGTGAATGGAATACAAATATGTGGAAGATAGAAAATAGGCACGTTAAGGTCAGACTAAAGATTTAATTCGTTAACCGAGTGCTCGACCTCCCTATTAAGAAAGGAAAAGAGGATAACTTAGCTAACATATTTTAGGAACACGCCACTAATGAAGATCATTAATATATCTTTAAAGTTAAGAGAAAAGGTATCGCTAGCGATAGCATCTCTTAACGCCCTTATACGCGTTTGTAAGGACCTGCCTAGTCCCGGATAAGTTTTTAAATCCTTTTTATATTGATTTAACGGTTGAATACTAATAGCTGTAAACATTACTTAAGTTATACGCTGGAGGACTTTATGATCTCCAGTTACTGAAATAGGAACCTCAACGTACATTGTAATACTATCATGTATATTAATAAGTCCCCCGCGGCTAAAACCCTTTGGTCCCTCTCCTCTAATTGTCTCAACACATTTAGTTTTAGAAATAAAATTGAAGAAGGAGCTGCTTTATGCGCAAGTTTACTATGGGTAGGAACATTGGCTTTTTGTCTCCAAACTTAGCTAAAGGAAACTTTTTTACCTACCAGCATTAACCCAATACTAGTCGAGGAATTTGAAGGGTCCCTACAACCAGTATATTACCCTTACCCCTCGATACGACCCTATGGTAGATATAAATTGCCCGGAAATCACCACATTAGTTAAGATTTAGTAAGGAAAGGAAAAGTATAACAGTAAGCTGTATAGCCTCTTCAACATCAAATTACGCTGGTTCTTTAAAATTTACCGCCAGATAAAAGTTAAATTTCCAAGTTTTTACTCGTTGTTTCCCAGTATCCCTACCAGCTAAACCGAGAATTACTATCTCTTGTACCTGACGAATTGCTTCTCTTTTCACGAAATCTATGCTAGCCTAAAAGGCTCTTTCAAATACAATATCAACTTTATTCAATAATACACCTACTCAAATATTATTAAGTGGTCCCATATAGTAGATTGGAAAAAAGAGACGGGAAGCAAAATAAATATATTTCATCCAATATTTAATAAGCTAATATTTTAGTAACAGGTAATAAGAAATGTGGAAACTAGCGAAGGAATCCTACGTTAACAGGTTCTCTAAGCCCTTACAAGTTATAAAGAGTCTGAATACGCTTTATAGTACCTTAACACCACTTGTAAAGAGTTTTTTAACTAGTTGCGTTCCTCGTTAGCGACCGTAACGACTCGATTTTTAATCTCGATTAGTATATACGCATAAGTTTCGAAATTTAACAACGATAAAGAAGACCCGTTTTATAAATATTATGAAAACCGTAAATACGAAAGGCTGGGCTGATACGGCTAACGGAAGACCCGGACTTGGGAACGTGAGAAAGTTACGTACGAAAGGGGGTATTTTTCTTTCTTACGGTTTTTAAACCAGTTTAACAAGTTAATTTTCAATGTAAATGCTAAGAAATGTATGATGTACGGAAAATAGGGCTATTAATTTATACGCAATATTATTTCCGAACGCAAATTGAAGTAAATAATGTATAATATATACTTTCTATTTACTTTTAACTAGGACTATATATTACGTGTTTCTAAATTTAAAGGTAGTAAGGCGAAAGGGGAGACAAATACGCTTAAGGTTATTGGCTAGTATAAAGATACTAACACTGACTTAAAAACAACGTAATAATTCGTCGACTACGCCTTATCATACCACTTAATAAATAAAGACCTTTATCACTAACGTAACGATAAAAAACCTTAGCTTTATATACATCTTTACTATTTCAAATCGCTACGTGAAGCAGGTCTTTTAGGTCATTATACCAGATATATAAACATTAAAGTACTTAATTGAAAGCTATTTGTAATACTTCGCATTACGAAAAGATACGAATACAGCTGCAGAATTTAACTACACGAATTCTAATAAAGTTAAGGTCGGCTTCAGCTTTGAAAAAAAAAATCTTACTAAAATCTAAACCTATTTCTACTATGGTTAGCTCAATTATTTTCCATATCTTAAGATTCACTATCATCTTTCTTCTTTTCTTTAAAAATATAAAACACCTCGGCGTTAATATCGATATTTAAACTAATGAATTGGTTTAAGTTAAAGGCGTAAAAAGATTTTTACTTAACCTAATATAAGGCTATTTTTAGTTTTATCTTTAAGGGCCAAAAGTAATAGTATTAAATTTAACGAAGTCGAAATTTCGCCAACTATATTATAGGTTTAATTTCCCTGAGACTCATAGGATTTATATTGTTTTCAAGGCGGTTGGTTACGAAGATGTGGACTTATAGGCGCTCAAGGTAATTAAATTGCTTTATAACCATTACTATTGGTAGGCCTTGGACGTTGAAACGTTGTCGATTCGATTGGTCGAAGTAACAGTAGTATTGCGTGGTCTGATAGTGGATGTATTGTTCTAGGTTTGGCAGACTGCTAGCCGGTCTAGACTGTAATTTATACAGCCAATTTCTTGGCCCGTGCCCTAGAGTAAATTGCAGCGTATTGCACTCGACTTATACCTAATGCAGGAAGTCTCTACAAAGCAATAAACTTGTAGTACAGTTTACTTTACTGTAAGTAAAGTTAGCCTATTGTACTATATGTAATATTATTCCAACACCGGCGGCTTTTTAGTTTGTGTGCGTACGTCAGTGTGGCTGCCCAATCTTTTCCGGTTAGCGTTAAATAGCGGCCTCATACCCCCTGTCAATTCTGATTAACTTTCATACTATATTGCACCAAATTGAGTACAAATTGACCCCATTTAACTTTAATTACACCGTTGCCCCAAGGTTCGAATTTATTTACTCCCACACAAAGTTATTCCGCTACAAACTTTCGCAACTTTAACTGTACTACTGAAACAGGTCGCTATTATCAATCCCCTGGCAGTCTTTCAATCTGCCAGCACTATTACATAATTTGGGCTTTCCGGGTGGTTTATTTACATAGCCTTTAATACGTATAGTTAACTTATTACTGTCCACAAACCTTTCCAAGGCTTTATTTAGCATGTCTTTCATTATGGCATTTGTAGGATTATCTCTACCATCGATCTATCGAAACTCCTTAATCTCTCTCCTTTCGTAGGCTTCTCAAAGTTCTATTACGTCGATTATCAGGCGCTTTTCACTGGTGGTTCCGAGCTTTAAAAGAAATTCGAAAAGGCTTTTCGAGTTGGTACAAATTATTACCGGGATGAAGGGAATCTTTAATTACCTGGTGATAAAGTTAAGAGTTTTTTAAAAAGTTATGCCTACATTAAGCCAGTTATTATTCCGTAGACCTCCAAAGCTAATACGCTTCGCGTAACCCTTTTACACTTAACGGAGGTTTAGTAAATTAGATTTCCGATAATGTGAAATTAGTTTTCCCGCCTATTTTCGTTTACGGGGGTTATTAAAAAGCCGATCTATAAAGATAAGTTGGTATTATTTGTAAAAGACCCATCCGTGAAGATTATTAGCTTGGTCTTCAAAGGGTCGATTGGCATTATATTGATTCCGCGGTCCAGATTCCGCATCTGTCACTCTAACCTTTTATTCAATCGATTAAAGTCATTATTTATTGGTATTTGTACTTATGCCGTAATGGATAGGTTATGAGACTTCCAATTGGTATAAGGTAGTAATATAACCATCTTGTACACGCTATTTCAAATACCGTTAAACCTGAGCCTTATTAATCTCGTTGATTGTTGTAAGAATAGCGCCTTGGCCCTTTTCATAGAAGTTTGAACCGATATTAATACCAAACATACTGATTAACGATTTATTAAAGTTAAATTATGTGTTTTACATCAACGTTGTTACTGTCTTATAATTCTAGAACTTGGAGTCCTCGATCGCTTACTGTTTCTATATCATAAAGTTAGCCGTTTCGACAAAGAAGGTATTGTTAATTTGTATGCCTACCATTCCGAAATCCTTCTTTTACGTTACTTATAAACCCGGGTTGTATATTAAAGACTTTATCGTTAATCGGGCCTTAAATCTTAACTGGTAGGTTAGAAACTAGTGGACTGTAATGATCACACTAAATACCCGTGAGTATGTAGAAGTTGTCCAGAGGGTTTATGTTAGCAGTAAGGTAGCAGAGGTAACAAAAGGTGCAATATCAAGACTGTATTCGTGCGAGTGATGATCAGAAGCCGTGAGGCTATTCAGGGTAGACTGAATACTTAGATTGACAACTGAAGAGCTATGAAGGAAATACTATCTATCTTGGTAATGAAAGTGTCCTTATATATCCGCGCCTTCATACGTCTTCAGTGTAGGCTCGACTGGCTCGATACCGAGTCCATCGAGTCTCACACCATGCTGACCCTAACCCTTGTGTACGGTGTGTCTGTTGTGGATCCCTGGTGCCTGCCGAGAGGCTGTGTCCAACCGATTTCCTTTGTTATCTGCTGCGGGGCCGCCGCTGGTGCGCCCTGCAGATGTTGGGTCATAACATGGACACTTGCCTTAACTAGTCCATATAGTAGTTTGATATATCGTATTACCGTTTCTGGTAGGTAGATAACCCGGAGTTCTTATGGCAGTTCTAATAATACAATTCGTTGTAAATCCGTTATTGACTGTATATAAGTTTACGTAATATTACGGCTATTAAGTGTAAATTTACCTTTAATCTTGGTTAACAAACTTGTTACCAGGGTAATTATCAAGCGTTAAATAATCTTTTAAATCTTTGGTAACTGTATAAGGATTCGGTTCTTACCTTTATCACTGTATTTTTAAACGATTAGTCATGACTTTTTATATGGCCACCCCGTGATTTTACCTTTAACCTCGTTGATAACCCTCGACTTAAAGATCATAATATTCGGGTTTCAGAGGTTAAAGTTAGCCTTTAACACAAATTATACTACACTTCAATTTAATAAACCCTCGATCTCAACCTTATCACTTTTCTTAAAAGGTTTGCCGAAAGTCTTAATAATCCCTTATACCCTAAGTTTGACTACCAAATTTCTATTATCCTTCTCTCCTTTGCTTACCTAACTAGTATTGTAAATGCGGCTCAGTGTGTATTTCTCTTTTTTAAGATTCCTCTTTGTCGGGGGTTGTTCGCGCCGGCGGCGTTTTATTAGTTTGTCGATAACAGGTAGGGGAGGTTCTTGTTAACTCAATCGTTTACCTTGAGGGTCTTTATCGTTAATAGACTTAATGTAAGGCTCAACCTAAGGAATTCGGAAAGATATAGAGCCGTTAACAGTTTTAACAACCACTTTAGAGTTTGTGATACTCAATATCTTATACGGCCCCTCATATTTACCCAGCTCCCGCTATATAAGAACTTTACTTTACAGTAGTAAAGCAAGCACTTCAATTGTTATAGGCCCGTTTTTGCTATGAAGGGCGTCATTAATTTAACAACGTGTCGATTCCCTTCGTAGTTCCTTAAAAGCTTTTTTGTAAGCCGCAACACGTTTTTGAGTATTTTCCGAAGGTGGAGATTCACTCATCAGATGTGAGTACGCTCTAAAGACCAAAAGCGTTGGAACCAGACCGTCAGGGCCCACGGTATCATTAAGGCCTTTCACTACTATCGGTAAACAATCTTCTGGATCCGTAAAGCTTCCTATTTTTAGCGTAAGGATAATATACGATCGGTAAAGTAAGGCATATGCCCTCTTAACCTTTCTAATACTCTAGTAAGCTTCTATAGCTACCTGTTTACACTAGATACCTATTATTTTGACATATTTTTAAAACTTCGCCGCCGTAGAGTTGATACTGATATCGTGAACGACGACGTTAGGTAGACCTAGGTACGAATCAAGCCATAACATTTTTAACGTTTCTTACGTATCTTTTGACGAAAGAGCTTTTGGAAATTTAAATTCGTAAAGAAAGGTTGCGGAGTAAACGATGTATAAAATAGGCTTGTTATCCAAAAAAGAAATATTGATAAAGATCTCACAGTTAAAGTCCTTAACATATTTTAATATAAATTTAAATATCCAGGGGGCTTGGATATACGTTTGGCAATGGTAGCAAAGCCTTTTAAAGCTTTTAGGGTAAAGTATTTCACGTCGTTATTCCTTACGGACTTTAAGACTTTATATAATATGTTAATAATTAAGTGGTTAAAACTTCGGTATAATTAACTTATCTCCAGCTCCTTTATGTTTAATAAAATTGTTTCCAAACTTTAAAGTTAAAACCATAGGTACCCCTACTTAAAAGCGAGTGAAACCCTTTAGCCTTTTTTAACTATCTCGTTTTCGTTAACGTCTATGTTGACTCCGAGGTTCTTTATATCCTCTAATCAAATTTAAAAAAGGTTAAGTAATTTAAGGATATAAAACGTAATTTCTCCTATAATAGTTTGAATTATCGTTGTTCTTAATAATAATAGTGGTTAGCCTAGGCCAAAGCCAACTTTAGCCTTGCCCGTATCATGACGATCAATCTCAGTGGCTATAGTATTTTCCCTCCAAAATACTACATATTACGAATAGCCTTTTGTTAAGTACCTTACCGCCCTAATATTTGGCATAATACCTTGAAATATATGATTCGCGTAACGATTACGAAGGTTAAAGGTATATAAAGCGTTAAGGGCATAGTTAAAGCAAAGTTAAGAGTTTTTACCACCTAAAAGATACAAAAAGATATAGTCGATTAGTTATTAGATTACTATATAAAAAGTAATATCTTCGTATTATTTAATTTATTTGGGGGCCCTAACGACGTTGTTCAACTTATTGCCTTTAACATTTACCTCCTAATTCAAGTAATCTTATTTCTAAACAATAGGTTATTAGACGTAGTACGTTGTTTTCCTGTTGTTACGTTCGGCGGGGGGGTAGCGAGTTAACCAACTGCCGGCTTTACTACAGATCTAATATCTCTTACCTTTATCACGACAGTAATACATACGGTTAACAGATCCTCCTAAATCTTATTAGTGCTAACGTGAGTACTGCCTCTAATCTAAGGCCGGGGTTAATAGACCTGACCTTAGGCGTTATAGGCGCCTGTACTTACGGTCGACCTAATGAACCACCGTAAGGTCTTCCTCTTTTACGTTAAGGAAGTTGCTGGCTTAGGAATATATACCGAGAGAATTTGGTATACTTACTATCACGGTAAAAAACGAGGAACTCAACTAGTTAACGAATCTTTTACAGGTAGCATTTAGGTGTTATAGGGCGTATTCGAACTTACTAACGCTCATAACAGCTGCTCATAACTGTTCGCGAAATATAACTTTACTAACATAAGTCTTTCCTATTTCCTTTTAACAAATTATCAGCTTATTGAACATTTAATTAAAATATTTATTAATAATTTCTCTTCTTTATTCTTTACTATTATTATAGTTTACCGTGTAGTGGCTCAATTTGTATAGTATTGCACAAGGTGGTCGTCTTGCTCGAAATGGCCCTTTATTCCATCGTAAATCTCGCGAAACGTAATGGAATTCGTTAAGAAAGTTAAGTAGTAGTATTTGACGCAACCTATAAGAATTCTAGGGAATAATAAGTAAAAATTGAAAGGTGGGACCTGTATTTACTTACAAATATTTAGGAAAGATATTATCTTAGTATCGAAAAGTTTGTAAGGTTTTTTGTTATACTTTTCTGTATTATCCCAGATCTTGGCGAAGTTTGTTATTAGTTTGTAGTTGATATTGACTATTTTGACAGGTTTTGAAGGAAGGTTGCGATAGTTATCCTAGGGTTGGTTGGTGTTTCCTAGCGGCTTAAATCTTGAAGGTTTCGAGGCACAGTGTTAAGGGTAATTGCCAATCGCCTGGCCCGATAGATAAATTCCTATGGTAGGGCCAGTGATTGGCTCGCGCGCGTAGGTGCATTTAAAGGGAGAAGGTTCTTAAGGGTCTTCGCGGTGGGCTTGCTGAGGGACGATGGGTATTTGAAGGTTTTTGGAGGCGTGACGATCTTGTTTAATTGACTTATATAGAGCGTTAACGTCAATACCTCTGGCCGCGTTGGAGGCCTTCATTTCGCGTGTTTTTCCACCGCTAAAATCGTACTTCTCGCTGTTACGTAGAGGTTTTAAACCGCCGAATAGGTTAACATATTTCTTATCGTTAGCACGTAAAAAGGTTTAGCTTAGCTAAGGTTAAAGGGGAGGTCACCTGAATCGTATATAAGGGTGGTAAGGTTTTTGGACGCCTTTTCCTTTGGATCGTGTGTCTTAAGGATATTATTTAAGCTTAGCCAAGTCGAAAGGTATTTAGGCTAACGTCGTGGTACCCTGTACTTAAACTAATCTTCCTCGTTTTTTTAGTTTAAACTTAAGCTTTGATTTAACCCCTTTTTAAACTGTTTTTTACATATCTATTATCTAGTCCTTAAAGAAGTTAAGGTATGTATGGAGAGTAGGGTCGTGGTCATAGTTGATATTATACTTAACGATAAAGCATTCAACGAAGTTGGTAAAGTATTTTTCAGTTAATTATTCGTTAATATCTAGCGTTTAGAGGTCGTTATAGCAAAACTTAGTAAAAGCGTATCCAAGGACTTAAATTGTTTTTTTCGGTCGGGGTTGGTAATGGCTTTAAGTTGAACGTTAGCGGTGGAAACTTTGATATTTCGGCCTGTGTAAGGCTTGGTAAGCGTGTAGAGTAATGTATTTGGTAATCTTTAGGTATAGAAACTTAGTGTTTTTAGCATAAAGTTGCGTAGAAACTTAGCTATTTAGCGAGAGGTCGCGTAACATGGTTTTTTTGGCACGACTTGGTGTTTTCGTTTAAAGCAGCGAACTTAATGATTAAAATGGTATAGGGAGTGGAAAAGAGTAAAGTAAAGGCAAAGGTTTAGTGTAAAGGGTAAGGTCGAAAGTCGATAGTGGTAGTCAAAGTTGTTTAGCGTAAGGACTTAGTCGGTTTTCTTATAATAGTAGCACCCGTAGTAGTACTAGCTTAGCTGTTTATCAACTTATTGTTTAAGAATTTTAATGGTTAATCTTAACACTTTTTTTAAAAAAGGATTACTAAAGATTTCTTGGTGTTTTCGATAACAATACCGTTGTTTACTTCTAAATTACTGTTGAGGACTGACGCAACTCAAGAAGTCTTCTCTGTTTTCCTGCCGTTAGGGACTGACATAGTACTAATAGAGGCCTTTCGCAAGAATCTTTCCTCTACCTTATTCGCCGTTATTAATCTAAAGCGTAAATGGAACGTAGCCTTTTCTTTTATTTAACTTATCTGTGCTTAACCTATAGGCAGGCAAGTACTGATTAGTATTGGTAGGCCTTAGACATAATAACGTTGTCGATTCGATTGTATAGGTATAAGATCCATAAGAAGAAAGCTTTAACAAGTTAAATAACAAGATTGAGCAATAATGAAACCACTTGAAAAAAGGAATTCATTTAGTTTCGGTAAATTTAATAAAATCGAAGCTAACAATTTTTGCGGACGGGTTATTTACTAATCACACTAAACTTATATCGTAAGTCGACTTTCATGTAATGCTCGTAAACGAGGAAAAGTTTTAAGGATAATTCGAAATTACCGGAATCCTTGTATACTATATTTCCGTTAAATGGAAACGTATAATACGAAACATATTGTTCTTCAAAGTTTATTGTATAATACCAGGTTATGATATCAGTATAGTAACTTACAGCACGTTCGAGATTATTACTAAATAATTGGAATTGCCTCCAATAATTCTAGTAGTATATACAGATTACCGGAGTCTTTATGGATGCTTATTGAAGTTGGGTAAGATTAATCAAAAACGTTTAATAAAAGACGTAACAGCATTGAGATAGGTATACGAAGCCCAAGAAATCGATGAGTTCCGGGGAATTAATGGTAAAGATAATCCCGCTGACATTATAATTAAGGCTACGTCTAATGGCGCCTAAGAAAGATTTGTAGATAGTAATATGTTGACCGTACGAATCGAGGGCTACGTAAACCACCTAGCACGTAATGTGAAGGAATAGGGTTATCCTAGCAAACTTGAAGACTGTCAGAGTAATAATATTAATGACAATGGTAGCAAAGGTGGCGATGGCAGTAGTTTAAATTACTGGAAAAAGGTACGCAAATAGTACAGTACGTAATACGTATAGGTTTATGGCAAAAGACCTGTAAGGGAGTTAAAGAATAGAGGTCTCGGAGGGATGGAATAAAATGGCCGTAAAGGGCTGTAATTAATGTCAATTTCAGTGCAGATCAATCGGAATTATCAGGGGTTTGACTTATTAGCTTACAGATTAAGGAGGGGTTTTAAAGGTTGCTACCAATTGTTAGCAGGCTATGTTGGCGTACAGATAAAAAATAAAAAGCCCACAATATTGGAATAGCAGTCAAATACAGTAAAGTCAAGTTAACTAAACTATCAATTTATTTCATTATACTGATTTCAAATAGACTGCAGTTTGTATTACTGCACTATAAATTCAATGCAGTAAGTGCCCACTTTAAAGTAAGGTACAAGACAAAGAGTTTAAACATACAAATTAGTATCCAGACCGGTTAGCGGTCTGCCCAACTTAGAACTTATACTCCCCAAAACCAATTTAAATACAGTATCAGCTACTTCTACCACAGTGAATCGAATCGACGACGGTGTAACGAAACATCGATATCTATAGGCAGGCCTACCAACAATATACCATAATCGATCCGTTGACGATAGAGGTATTATTTTTGCCGTTATCAACAAAAGTGATCGTATGGCAAAAAGATAGTAGATGATATGGTTCTTGTATTATTTGAAGTATAAGGAATTTAAATTTAGTAATGGACACGGTTATTGGTTTTGAAAATGATCACATAATATAAATTAAATCGTATAAAAAAGTCTTAAATGATAAAAATAGTTGAATTAACCAAATAACTTTATATAATTTATTCAAACTGATCATTAATACTTTATGGTAACAGCGAAGTTAAGGATGACTATTTATAATGAGAACATATCAAGATAATCAATATGTAAAGTTTAAATTAACGTATAATACGATTTGGCTGATATAGGAAAAGATTTGAGATTACGAATTACTTATAGAAATTGATATCAATGGTATCATAAATATATTGTGCAAAGCGTTTACTAAAACCTATGAAGTGGAAATTGATGCATTCATCGTTCGCGGCATAGTTTCATTTTCAACGTTTGTACATGTTGATACATAAGACGTAATAATTTTTAAGTCCAGAATAAATTATGAAATTTAGTGTATATTCGCGGATCAATCGTTCCAAAAGTTTCTATTAAACGTTCAACAATAGAGTAATAAACGAAATACTGTATCTTTATATCGTTATTTATTATTTGGAAACATAGTTTATGAATTATGGAGATAATCATTTCTTATTTAAACATTAGTGTACTCGATATTTTTATCCTTAATAACTACAATAGTACGTAAAAATATAGGTGATTTAATATCTAGATATAGCAGATTATATTATGGGAATCGTATAGGGGTTTATTTGGGAATATTGTTTAAAACAATAATATAATTATATGTTACATAGTCATAGGGAGTATTAAAAGTAGGTATTCAATCCTTTTTCATATATTAGACGCATTTGAAATATTTATTTAATGAAAAGTCATAGATCTTCAACCCGTATTTACTCATTATGTAGAATGGTGAAATTTTTAGTATAGTTGTTCATATGTTTTTCAGACGTTACAACGTTATCGATTCAAAGTGTGGTTGAAGTAATAGTAATATTTCAAAGTTTAGGTGGTGGATTATTGTTTCTTTAAAGTTTGGTAGATTTCTAGTTAGTTTGCATACTATTTTATATAAGCAATTGCTTAGCTCATACCCCACATCAAATTTGGTACTCTATTACAATTGACCTGTAGTTAGTACAGTCAACTCCTACTCCATCGTATTGAAATACTATTCTAACACAAACGGCTTTTTATTTTGTGATGTTAGTGCGTGTTCTCGGAAAATTATCTGGTAACGAAAGTGTTATCCTATACTTTTTATACTATCATTTATATAGCAGTTTCACTTCCCACCACTTACAATCCTAAGAAAAATTATTTCATCACTCTTTCATTCCAATCCCTTGATATAAACAACTTACCGTACCAGTTAATAAATTTCATATTATGAACCAAATGGTCCTTCAGTTTGTTAGACTATCTTTATTCATTATTATAGTTCGACCTACGATAGTAAGCCAAGTAGGTGCCAAATGGAGTTTACTATTGAGGTACAAGCAGAAGGCCAGAAGAGGCTACAGAGGTCCTTCGTGCAGGACTTATGGGCATAGTGAGTGTACAGCACGTTATGTGCCCTCTCACACGCTACATATGGACCGAGCCCTGACCGGGTCTAAGCCGGGTATTGAATATCTCGTTACATGTACAGTTACGTAACTTAGACTTAATAGCTAATGGCCTAAGTTTATAACATACCCCCTTTTTTATTTAAAGCCGCGAAGACTACGGTATTCCATTGTTTACACGTAAGGCGCGGGCCGTATCCGCTTAATACGTGGGCTGGGTACGAGCCGAACGCGGGCTTATAACGTACCTTTTAATGTGCCATATAACGTATAGGCCGGTTGAACCTTAGGCCGCCGACGTCATATAATACGCCCTTTAACTTATCGTATAACGTTTAGACCAGTTTAACCTTAGGTCGCCGGCATCATACAACACATCTCTTAACGTATCGTATAACGTTTAGGCCGGTTAAACCTTAAGCCGTTAACGCAATATAACGTGTTTCTTTAACGTGCTATATAAAGTATCAACCGATTTAACTTTAAGTCGCCTATACTATATAATACGCCCTTTTAACGTTCCATATAAAGTATTAACCGTTTTAACTCCGGGTTTTCAGCGTCTTATAACGCGCCCTTCAATGTACCGTATAACATATAACCACTGTTGATTTCAGTTCGCCTAAATTTTTAAATACGGCTTTTACTATAACCTATAAAACTTCCATCCCTTTTATTTTCACTTCGCTAGTCCCCCCCTTTATATTTCCTATTTATATCGAGTTTTTTAAATTACTGTATTTATAATTATTTTATTCTGATTTTTAATATAACCTTTATTTACCAGTCAATATTTCGTATCTTATTAACATATCCTTATAGATATACTCGATATTTACAACGATTTTAGCCTAAGTTATATTATTTTTAGCGCTTTTGGTAACGATAATTGGTATTTTATTAGGTATATTGCACCTTTATATTTAAATAGCTTACCGTTAATTATATGGCGTAACCTTTTTATATTATAATCAACCCCTTTATACTTAGCAAAAATAAGGAATAAAGTAAATCTTTTTCATTATAAGTAAAAAATGCACATATATTTCAAATTCATCGTCTTTTTAACTTTGGAGTATCTTTGATTTGTATTCTCATTTATAGTACCAAACAATTTATTGTTTATCGAAAGGAATATAATACAGTAAACCTCTAAAAATAAATTAGGAAGTCCGACTGTAAATTAATCCCTTTAAATAATATATTCTGAAAAAAATATTTACTCACTGTTTCTTCCAGCTTACTTTTATCACTAAGGTAAGTTGTTGTAGTCTTCTAAAACGGTAATTATATTTTATCCCCCGCCTATAAGCTATATGGTAATGTCCTGAGCTATAAACCCGTTTTTCCTTTCGTTTTTTCCCAATTCATTAGTTAGTTTACCAGCTTCACGATATCGTTCAAACTTAGAGCGCTTTTATTATTCCGGTAATATAAGTTATTATATTTTTATTTATACATTTTCGTTGTCCCCTTTTTTCAGGCCTATTATTTTGCTAATTCACACGTTACTATAGACCGTTTCATTTATTTATCGCCACAAAACTCCTTTAGTGAACTATATTTATTACGAAATATTTTTGCTCTGGTTTCTTTGAATAGACATCGTAAACTTCTTTATAGGTTTAACTCAAATAGATTAAAAAAATATAGCTGCATAAACCATATATTTTATAATTAATATTTGTTATAATTGATAAAACGTGGTAAAGCATATGTAAAAAAAACGACCATAAAAGCCTTTTATTTATAGATATTCTATTTGCTAACCGTATTTAAAAGAGAATTAATCGAATCGATCGTGAACGGGTTAATAATTTGACTAGTATAGACCGCGTTACTTAGTTATAAACTAATATATTATAGTCTTTTATATCACGTTTAAAAGTCTTTTTCCCCGTCACACCCTCCGTTATTCGTCTTTATGAACGTTACCCAGTATTCTCCCCATTACACGTTACCCGTTATAGTCGGTTTCAATTAATACCCAACCCGCCCTTTATTAGTCGCCCTCATCGACGTCACTTAATACTCGCTCTGTTTTACGTCTTCCGACTTTACCAAACTTTTATAATATTCAAGGTTAGTAATAATAAGGGTTTTAATGTTAATGACGTTATTAATTTGAAAATTCAGAATAAACAATAATAATTAAATGGTAAAACTTAATAATTTGTAGTAAGAGCCGGCTTATAGTCGAATATTTATTCGAAAAATCCAGGAAACGTATATCAGGTTTTATATATCGTATTATATTCAGATATTAATGGAACATCTAGCTATGTTATGAATATTATTTTATTACCGAGGTAATACGGATTCGTTTAAAGTGAATTACTTAAAACTTTTCCAACCTTGATATCGAAATACTGGGTTATTATAAAACCAAACGTACCCCTATTTCAGTTCGAATCTATTTAGGGTTGTTATATATTAACGGGTTTCTAAAAACCCTTCTTGTGGATTATTATAATATGTATACGTAATTAATATAAAACGGATATCGCCCTGTTGTTGGTAGAGATTTGGATGTTGCAACGTTGTTGATTCGATTGGTCAAAATAACAGTAGTATTGCGTGGTCAAATGATGAATGTATTGTTCTAGGTTTGGCAGACTGCTAGCCAGTCTGCATTATAATTTTTATGGCTAATTTCTCGGCCCGTGCCATAAAATAAAGTGCAGTGTACTACACTCAACTTATATCCAATGCAGTAAGTCTACACAAAGTAATATACTTGTAATACGGTTAACTTTACGTATAGTAAAGTTAACCTACTGCACTACATGCAATACTATTCCAACACTAGCAGATTTTTAGTTTGTACGCGTACATTAGTGTGACTCACCAATCTTTTCCGGTTATAATTGAATTACCTCCTCGTCAATTAGCCAGATCCCTATCAATTCCAATTGACTTTCATATTAAATTGTACCCAATTGTACACAAATTAACCCTATTTGACCTTAATTTCTCCGTTCCCTCGAGGTCCGAATTTATTAACTCCAAAAAGTTCTTCCGCTACAGGCCTTTATAAGCCTTCACATGAGCTATGTTACTTAAACATATTACTATTATTAATTCTCTTGCAGTCTTCCGGTTTTCCAGTATATCTCTATCCGTCGTTAAGTGATTTAGGCTTTTCGAGCGGTTTATTAACGTAGCCCTCGATGCGTATAGTCGATTTTTTACTGTTTACGAACCTTTCTAGAGCCTTATTTGATACTGACTTTGTTATGGCATTTGCGGGATTATATTTGCCATCCATCTATCGGAACTCCTTAATCTCTCTCCTTTCGTAGGCTTTACAGAGTTTCATTACGTCGATTATCAGGCGTTTTTCGCTGTTGATTCCGAATTTCGAAAGGTATTCGAAAAACCTCCTTGAATCGGTACAAATTACCACTAGGATAGGAGGAATCTTTAGCTGCCTGGTAATAATGTTAAGAGTTTCCCATAATGTTATATATACGTTAAAGCTTACCATTATTCTATAAACCTCTGATATTAACACGCTTTATATAATCCTTTTAGACTTAATGAAGGTTTAGTAAATGAGGCTACCAATAATACTAAATTGGTTTTCCTATTCGTTTTCGTTAACGAATGTTATTAGGAAGCCGATCTATAAAAATGAGTCGTTATTATTTATAAAGGTCCCGTCTGTAAAAATTATCAACTTAGGTTTTAACAGGTCGATCAGGATCATATCAATCCCACGGTTCAAGTTTCGCATTTGTTACTCGAACCTTTTATTCCGTCGGTCAAAGTCTATATTCGTCGATTTTAAAATTTGTACGGAGATGAATAGGTTGTAAAAAGCCCCTGGTTGGCATAAAATAGCAATATAACTGCCTTGAACACGCCATTTTAAATACCGTTGAGCTTTGGTTTCGTTGGTTTTATTAATTGTAGCTAAAATAGCGGTCTAGCTATTTTGGAGAAAGCTAAAGCCAGTATTAACATCAAGTATACAGATTAACGATTTATTAAAGTTAAGTTGGCTGTTTCTTGTTAACGTTGTTACCGGCTTATAATGCCAAAACTTAAAGTCCTTAATCGTTTATTATTCCAGTATTATAAAGCTAACCGTTCCGATGAAAATAGTATTATCAGTTTGTCTATCTACTACGCCGAAATTCTTTTTTATATTACAAATAAGTATGGATCCTATATTAAAGACTTTACAGTTAGCTGTAATTGGATATAAGATTAATAAATTAGGAACTAATGGACGTTTATTTCAACTAATCCGTATAATAACTTAACATAACGTAGTACCATACCTAAAGTGTGAATAGAACAGAGTTTTTGTAGTAATTTTCACAATACAATCCGTTGTAAATTCTTTATTGATTATGTGTAGGCTTAGGTTATATTACGGTAATTAAGCGTAAAATTGCCTTTAATTTTAGCTAGCACACTTGCTACCAAAGCGATTATTAAATAGTAACTAATTTTTTAAATCGTTGGAGACTGTATGAGGATCCAGTCTTTGCTATTATTACCGTATCTTTAAGCGATTAAACGTGATTTTTGATAGGACCGTCCCGTATTTTTACCTTTAACCTCGTACATAATCCTCGACATGAAAATCGTAACGTTTAGGTTTCAAAAGTTGAAATCGGTTTTCGATATGAATTGTATGACCTGTCGAGTTAGTAGGCCATTCATCTCAACCTCATCGCTTTCCTTAAAAGGTTTACCGACAATTTTGATAATCCCTTACGTTTAAAGCTTTAGTATTAAGTTTTCTTCATCCTTTTTTTCCCTATTTACTTAATTAGTATTATAAATACGCTCTGGTATATATTCCTTCTTTTTAACAGTTTTTTTTCTTCGTGAGTCATACGCTTCCGCAACGTTTTATCGGCTTACCGATAACGGATGCAGGAGGTTCGTATTAGTTCGGTCGCTAAGGTCAAGAATCTTTATCGTGAATAAACCTAATATAAAGCTTAACCTAAGTGGTTCGAAAAAATGCGGGACCGTTAACAATTTTAATAATTACTTTGGATTTCGCGATTTTTAATATTTTATACGGGCCTTTCTATTTGCCCAGCTTCTGTTTTACGAGGACTTTATTTTGTAACGGCAAAGTAAGCACTTGAATTGTTAAAAGGCCGTTCCTAGTATTAAGGACGTTATTAATTTGGCGGCGTGCCGATTTTCTTCGTAGTTCTTTTAAAGCTTTGTTGTAGGCTATATCGCGTACTTAAATACTTATCGAGGTCGGGGATTCACTCGTCAGGCGTAGATATACTCTAAAGACTAGCAGCGTTGGCATTAAACCGTCAGGGCCCACAATGTCATTTAGGTCTTTCACTGCCATCTATAGGCGTGCCTCCGGATCCATAAAGCTTTCAATCTCTAGTGTAAGGATATTATACGTTCGGTAAAGGAAGGCGTATGCCCTTTTAACCTTCCCAATACTTCAGTAGGCTTTTACAGGCACCTATTTGTACTAGATACCTATTATCTTGGCATTTTTCGGAAACTTTGTTGCCGCAAAATTGGTGTCAGCATCGTAAACGACGACGTTAAATAACCCTAGGTACATATCAATGCACAACATCTTTAACGTTTTCTACGTATCTTTTGCCGAAAGGAACTTTAGGAACTTGGCTCCGTAAAATGAGGTTTCGAACTTAATAACATAAAAAATAGGCTTGTTATCTAAGTAAAATGAATCAAAAAGATCTCGTAATTAAAATACTTATCATCTTTTAATGTAAACTTAAATTTCCGGAGGGTTAAGTTATATGTTCAATAGTAATAGTAAAGTATTTTAATAGCTTTAAGAGCAAAGTATTTTATATATTTATACTCTGTAACTTTAATAATTCATATAGTTCATTAACAGTCAGATAATCAAAGCGCCGGTGTAATTAATGTATTTCCGACTTCGTTAAGTTTAACAATACTGTTTCCGGACCTTAAAAATAAAACTATAGATGTCTTTACTTAATGGCAAGTGAAAACTAGTAGCCTTGTTTAACCAGTTTGTTTATATTAACGTCAACGTTAACACTAAAGGTTTTCGTTTTCTTTTAATCGAATTAAAAGGGATTAAGGGACTTAGGGATGTGTAATATAATCTTTTCTATAACAGTTTAAATTACCATTATACCTAATAACGATAGTTTTTAGCCTGGTTTAAAGCCAAATTTGGCTTTATCATCATCGTAACGGTTGATTTTAGTATCTCTAGTGCTTTCCCTTCGCAATGCCATGTATTACGAATAGCCCCTTATTAAATACCTTGTTACCCTTATATTTGGCATAGTACCCTAAAATGTATAGTCCGCGTAACTATTACGAAGATTAAAAGTATATAAGAGATTAGGACTTAATTAGAGCCAAGGTAAAGGTTTTCATGACTTAAATGGGAATAAAAAGATATAATTGGCTAGTTACTAAGCCGTAATAGGAATATTATCTTTGTATTATTTAATCTGCACAAAGGCTTTAACGATGTCGATTAACTCGTCGCTTTCGAAGTTTACAATTTGATTCGAGTAATATTATTTAAAATCAATGGAGTATTAGGCGTAATATATCGCCTTTTCATCATTATATTCGGTAAGAGGGTAGCGAGTTAACTAGCAACCAAACCTACAATAAATCCAATATATTTTATCACTATTACAACGATAATACTAGCGGTTAATAGGTTCGCCTAAAGCTTGGACTTATTAACGTTAACATAGTTCTTTTCTTTAGTTTAAAGCCAAAGTCAATAAGTTAAGCCTTAGGCGTTATAAGTACCACTACTTACGGTCAACATAATTAACCACCTTAAGGTCTTTTTTATCTATATTAAGGAAGTTACTAACTTTTGAGTATATACTCAATGAGTTTGATATATGCGTTATTACGGTGGCAAGCGAAAAACGTAATTAGTTAAAAAAGCGTTCGCATATGTCATCTGGGCGTTATAGAACGTATTCGAATTTCTTACCACTCGTAACTGCTACCCGTATCTGCTCGCGAAGTGTGGATTTATTAATATAGGCTTTCTCTATTCATTTCTGGCATAATATTGACTTATCAAATATATAATTAAATATATTTATTGGTATTTTTTCCTCTTTCTTCTTCGCTATTATTATAATACACCATGTTATCACTTAGTTTATATGATATTACGCGAGGTAGACGTCGTATTATAAATAGCTCTATATGTTATTATAAATTTCGTGAAAAGTGGTAGCTTTAATAAGGAAAGTTAGGTTGTAATCCCCAACGTGCTTTATAAGGATTCCGGAGAAGAGTAAGTAAAAACTTAAAGATGAAACCTCTATTTATTTGCAAATATCTAAAAAGAGTATTATCTTAAAGTTGAAGGGGTCATAAGGCTTTCCGTTATACTTTTCTATATCGTTTCAGATCTTCGCGAAGTCCGTAAGAAGCTTATAATTAATATTAACCATCTTGATAGGTTGTAGGGAAAGGTAGCGATAGTTATCCCAGCTTTGAGTGGTATTTTCTAGAGATTTCAGCTTTGGAGCTTTTGTGGTACGGTGTTAAGGTGAATTGCCAGTCGTCTAGTCCGAGGAGTAAAGTCCTATGGTAGGACTTATGGTATGTTTTCGTGTGTAGGCAAACGTAAACGGGTAAGGGTTTTAAGGGGCTTGGCGACTAAATTACTAAGGAGCGATATGTACTTAAAGGTTTTGAAAGGCCTAATAATCTTGCTTAATTAACTAGTGTAGAGTGTTAACATTAATACATTTAACCGCGTTAGCTGCCCTTACTTTACGCGTTTTGCCACCGCTAAGGGCGTATTCCACGCTTTTATGTGGTATTAATAAGTTATCGAACAGGTTAATATACCCATCGCCCGCGTATAAAAAGACTTAACTTAATTAAAGGTAAAGGGGAGGTCCCCTAAATCGCTTGCAAAGGCGGTAAGGTTTCTTAACGCTTTTTACTTTAGGCCGCGGGTCTGAGGGTATTCTTTAAGCTGAGTCAATTTAAATGGGGTTTTGGCCAGCTTGCAAAGCATTTTTCAGCATGTAAATCCTTTGACATTTAAATTTAAATTCCAACTTTAATTTGATTTCTTTCTAAATCTTTTTTATATGTTAATAGTTTAATACTAGAAGACGTATCGGAAGTTTCGGAAGGCGCGGGCGCCGCGGTTAAGTCATTCGCCGCCATTTTGTTTAATAATATAATAGCTGAGGAAGTTAGACAGTTGCCTTTAGGTTAAGGTTTCGTTAACGTCTTTCCCCTGAAAGTCACTGTTATAGTGTTTGGTAAAGATAATTCCGAGCGCCCTAGTTTTATTTTTCCTAATGGGGTCGGTGATAGCCTTAAAGTGAACGTTGGTAATAGACATTTTAAGGCTTATGTAGAACTTAATGAGTGTTTAGGATGCGTAGAGCGTGTAGGATAAGGGATTTAGTGATCTTTAGGCATGGGGACTTGGTATTTTAGCGTAAAGTCGCGTGGGAACTTGGCGACTTGGCGTTAGATCGCATAACGTAGCTTTGTTAACATAACTTGGTGTTTTCGCTTAAAGAAGCGAATTTAACGATTAAAGTGGCGTGGGGAGTGAAAGAAGAGAAATAAAAGCAAAGGATTAGTGTAGGGGTAAGGTCGAAGGTCGTTTATTATTAGTAAAGGGCGAAGGTTAAAAGTTATAGTTGTTTAACATAAAGACTTCGTGGTTTTTCTTGCGATAGTAACACCCGTAGTAATACTAACTTAGCCGTTTGCTAACTTGCCGAACTTTAAGACTTCTGACAGTCAATCTTAACGTCTTCAACAAAGGTCTATAGAAATTGCTTAATGTTTTCAAGTAGCAATACCGTCGCTTACTTCTAGATTGCCATTATGGACTAGAGTAACCTAAAGGTTTTTTTTTTGTTTTCTTGCCGTTGTGGACTGGCGTAGTACTAATACAGGATTTTCGAAAAAAATATTTTCTTTACCCTAGTCGCCGTTGTTGACGTAAAGCGTAACTAGAAAGTACCTTCTTCTTTTACTTAGCTAATTCGTACTTAACCCAATAAGTGCTAATTAGTATTGGTAGGGTTTTAGACGTTACAACATTGTCGATTCGATTGGTCGAAGTAACAGTAGTATTACATCGTCAGATGATAGATGTATTGTTTTAGGTTTGTCAGACCACTAGCCGGTCTACACTATAATTTGTATGGCCAATTTCTTGGTCCGTACCCTAGAGTGAAGTGCAGTGTACTGCACTCGACTTACACCGAATGTGGTAAGTCTATATGAAGCAATACACTTGCAGTACAGTAAACTTTACTTATAGTAAAGTTGACCTACTGCACTGCATCCAATACTATTCCAACACCTGTCCCGTCTTTACAACGAAAATATCCTAAACTTCGAATTTTTCGTATATACCCTTTTTCATAACGTTAATAACAAAGATTGATCCCGGGAGAATATCGGATTCAACCTATAAAAGAAGGGGGTTCATAACCATATATTGAACTAAATTTACATAAAATATAACGTCTTTTTTGAAAATAAATAAAACGATATTTAACGGGTTCAAAATGTTAATAACCTGATATTAATTATAAAATTAGTTGATGTTTTAATTCAGGTAATTAGGTTTAATATTATTTACGTTAAGTTAAATCTAATCGTTTCTTTTATATAGTTTTACTGTATGTTTCCAAAGTTTCGTCGTTATCATTATTAATTATTAAATATATTTTATTGTTACTTAGGTTAGTTTCGTATCCTCGCGCAAATATATTAACAATGTAAAGGCCTGTCCCGGCGATTTAGTCAAAAATTCAATATCGTTAATTACCTTTGAGATAAAGTATTGTTTATACTCATTGATGAATCAATTGATATTGAACTTCGTAACCGTCGATTCCAGATTCTCTTATTGAAATTAATTACCGAGAAAATATATTCTTGAATTATATTACGAAAAAGTAACGACGATTTGTAGGTAATTTGAAATCTTTTTAGTTACTCGTTTGGTGTTATTATTGGTTCACAAATAGTATGTCATCGATAAAACACATTGAACTTTTACTCAAAAATATAGGGTCGTTTAAAATACAGCTAGCGAATGTGAAAGGTAATCGTTAATAATGAAATCCGTAAATTTTTAAAATCGTTAATATTCATCCTAGCAACGCTCTGTATCCTTTTCAGCGGTTATTAATTATATAACTTCGAATTGGACGAATTTAAGTAAATAGTTTATAAAAATTAACAAATACTAAAAGTCGTTGTTGGTAATTAGTAGGTCGATGATAAAGTAGACGGAAATATAGGGTTGATAATGATCCGGGATAGGGAAAGGTTAAAGGAGGCTTTATCATAAGGTATAACAAGGTATCCTATCGTTATATTACGGATATATTTAATGTAGGTGTCGAATATTTACAAATATCCTATTCTAATAGTAATCCTGGTAAAGGATTCGAAACAAACGTTTTTTCCTGTATAACTTATAATAAGCTAATTGTCGGTTTATTATAATATTTTCGTCATTAATTGTTTTTAATTCAGTAACCATAATCGTTTATGGTAATGTAACGTATCTTTAGAATTGGTTTTACAATCCGTAATTTCTACCGAATATTTTACTTTAATCGGAACAATTTTCGCGTTTTTGGTAACCGTTAATAAACCAATTATGTATAACGGATCGTTTTTTACTCCTTAATTATATAACTTTATTAGGGTATTCGACCAGAAAATATGGTAACCTCTTGGCGTGACCGAAATTGACGGACCTAATGCGGGCCGTACTCATGGCGGTATTATAATGACCGATATTCCGATATCCCCCAGCATTATTATAATCGGTGACGCGAACGCGGGCTAGGCCTCAGGTAATTTCATTGATGCCAACGCCCCAGAATCCTTTTACTTTCATTTAAAGAAAATGTTAACGTAATCTAATAGCCAAACTATCGTTTGAATGAATTTGTTCGTATACCACGCAGTAATATACTTTCCTATAATATATACATTAATTACTATTCCATTGAATTTCATAATGAAAATAGGTTAAAAAACTTACGTGTGGAATTTCTTGACTTTAGGTTTATCTTATGATTTACTGGTTAATGTATCTGGGCGGCTGTTTCTAATCGCGGGCCGTTAACGTAAATAATATTGGAAAAACGAAAGAATTTCGTCTTATTAAGCTTAACATTCCTAAATTAAGCATAGCGGAAAAAATTCTTTAATCCTTGATAATTTATCAAAATTTCAAACGGGATATATACGTTATGTAATTTCGAAAACCACGTTTTTAAGTAAGATATCAACGCAAAAAGCTCTTTGTCGTAAATAATATAATTACGTTCTGTATTCGTCAATCGTACGAAATAATATGTTATTTTTTTAAATATATCATTTTCGTTCCTTTAGGATAGGCACTTTTTTAACATTATCCCCCGGTTATCATTTTTCACTATTGTTAGCCGATTTAAACGATAGTATATTAGAATCGAAACCGTAACGAATGTATTTTTGAACATTTGCAGTACCTATTCCTTCCAATTTATCCAGGCCTAATGAATTCTTTACTTCATAAGTTAAACGAGATAATCAGTTAAATCGTAAAAGTCAATAAAAACTAAAAATTTCGAATTTCTCGAATAATACGTAACGACTCTTATTCGTGTATTACCCGGACTTTTTCAGGGTTGGCCCGAATACCTATATTAACCGTTATTGAAAGTAAGGTCTCAATTCACGTGAATGTAAATAAAGAGTAATTTAAAAATTGATATTGTAGTAAAGATAGATGATAGGTCAAGAAAGAAGCATCCAGAGAGTGCACGCCACAGGTAAGAGCTTATAAGCTCTCACCCAGAGCGTATCACTCTAGAACACTCTTTCTAGACCGCTCCACGTATGATGCACTCTGAAAGTTCAATATGCAGCGTGACACGTTATCGTGTATGCTGATGGAGTGCACTTTGCAGTGTGATGCACGTCACCTAAATATATTAACTATAATAATATATAATAATATTCATAGTTATGATAAAACCAAGATATTTTACCTCGTTAACTATGACTTTACACAATTTTAGGTTTATGTTTAACCCGGTATCGTAAAAGCGTTTTAAAACTATGCGAATTCTTATTATATAATTTCATTTAGTATTAAAAGAAAATACTAAAAGTGTTTTCAGGTCTTTAGATCGTTGAATCGTTGTCGATTCGAATCGTGGTAGAAGTAATAGTAGTATTGTATTGATCAAGTGGTGAATGTATTGTTTTAGGTTTGACAGACTACTAGCCGGTCTGCACTGTAATTTGTATGGAAAATTGTTTGGCCCGTGCCCTAGAATGAAGTGTAGTATACTGCATTCGACTTACATCCAATATGGTAAGTCTTCATAAAGCAATACACTTAACTCGTAGTATAGTTGACTTTACTATAAGTAAAGTTGACCTACTACATTGCATGTAGTACTATTCCAACATTGGCGGCTTTTCATTTTGTGCGCGTACGCCAGTGTAGTTAACCAATCTTTTCCGGTTACCACTAAATTGCCTATTCGTTAAATTGATAGACCGCTGTTGATTCCAATTGACTTTCCTATTGAATTGCACCTAATTTCATGCAAATTAACCCTATTTGACCTTAATTGCTTCGTAGCTCCGAGATCCGAGTTTATTAACTCCCACAAAAAGTTCTTCTGCTACAACTATTTTCAGGCCTCTAATTCAATTGTGCTACTTAAATAGGTCCGTATCGTTAATTACCTGGCAGTCTTCCAGTTTGCCAGTACATTTCTATCCGCCGTCACCTAATCTGGGCTTTTCAAGCGGTTTATTAACGTAGTCCTCGATGCGTATGGTTAGCCTATCACTATCCATAAACCTTTTTAGGGCCTTGTTTAGCATTGCCTTCGTTATGGCATTTACGGGATTGTTTTTGATATCAATTCACCGGAATTCCTTAATTTCTCTTCCTTTATAGGTTTTACGGAGTGCTATCATATCTATTACCAGGCGATTTTCGCTGGTGGTTTTAAGCTTCAAAAGGCATTAGAAGAGGCTTTTGAAGTTGGTATAAATTACTACCGGGATAAAAGAAATCTTCTGCTGTCTGGTAATAAGGTTAAGGGTTTTCCATAGTATTATACCCACGTTAAAGCCTGCCATTATACTATAGATCTCTGATATTAACACGTTTCGTGTAATCCTTTTGTACTTAACGAAAGTTTAATGAATTAGGCTGTCGATAATACTAAATTGGTCTTTCGCCTGTTTTTATTAATGAGGGTTATTAGGAGGCCGATCTGTAAAGATAAGTTGATATTGTTTGTAAAAGACCCATTCGTAAAGATTATCAGTTTAGCTATTAATACGTCGATTAGGATTATATTAATCCCATTGTCCAGGTTTCGCATTTGCTACTCAAGCCTTTCATATAGCCGGTCAAAGTCATTATCCGTTGGATTTTATGTTTGCGCCGCGATGGATAGGTTATATAATACCTCGGGTTGGCATAGGATGGCGATATAATTGTTACATGCACGTTGTTTAAGGTGCTGTTAAACTCTACTCGTATTAGTCTTGTTAATTTTGGTTAACATAATGCCTTAGACTTTTTGGCGAAATTTAATGCCAGCGTCAATATTAAGTATACGGATTGACGATTTATTAAAGTTAAGTTGGCTACCTTTTATTAACGTTATTACTGGCTTGTAATTTTAGAACTTGGAGTCCTTAATCGCTTGTTATTTCAATTCTGTAAAGTCAGCTGTTTCGTTGAAGAGGGTATCATTAATTTCTATACCTACCACGTCTAAGCTTTTCTTTTACGTTACTAGTAATCACGGGTCGTATTTTAAAGACTTTATCGCTAGCTAGGATTTAAAGTACAACTAATAAGTTACGAACCAATAGACGCTTGTTTTAATTAATCCATATAATAGCTTAATACATCGTATTACCATATCTAAAAGTTAAATAACATGGAATTCTTGTGACAGTTTTAATAATAAGATCTGCTGTAAATCCATTGCTGACTACATGTAGACTTATGTTATATCACGACTATTAAACGTAAACTTGCTTTTAGTTTTAGCTAACAAACTTACCGCTAAAGAGACTATTAAACTTTAGCTGATATTCTAAATCTTTGGCGACTATATAAATATTTAGTACTTGCTTTTATTACCGTATCATTAGACGATTAGACGTGATTTTTCGTATTGCTGCCCCGTGGTCTTGCCTTTGATCTCGTGGATAATACTCGACTTAAAGATTGTGTCGTTTGGGTTTTGGAAATTGAAATTAGTTTTCGACACGAATTATACAACCTTTCGAGTTAATAGGCCGTTAATTTCGACCTTGTTGTTTTCTTCAAAAGGTCCGCTAAAAGTCTTAATAATCCCTTACATTCGAAGCTTTAGTGTCAATTCTTCGTTATCCTTCTCTTTTTTACTTACCTAAGAAGTATTGTAGATGCGGTCCGGTGTGTATTCCCCTTCTTTAACGTTCCTTGTTTCGAGGGGTCGTCCGCGCTAACGGCGTTTTATTGGTTTTTCGATAACGGATAGAGGGGGTTTGTATTAGCTCGGTCGTTTAACTTAAGGGTTTTTATCGTTAGTAGCTCTAATATAGGGTTTAACCTAAGTGGTTCGGAATGATACAGGACCGTTAACAATTTTAACAACTACTTCAGAGTTTATAATACTTAATATCTTAAATGGGCCCTTCTATTTACCCGGTTCCCATTATACGAGGATTTTACTTTGTAATGGAAAAACAAGCACATCGATTTTTATAGAGCTGTTTCTGGTGTTTAAGCCTCTTAATATGGCGGCGTGCCGATTCTTTTCGTAGCTCCCTTAAATCTTTGCAGTAGGCCGCAATACGTTTTTAAGTACTTGCTGAGGGTAGATATTCACTCGTCAGGTGTGGGTACGCTCCAAAGACCAATAGTGTTAGCACTAAGCGATTAGGGCCTATAGTATCGTTCAGGACTTTTACTGCCATTTGTAAACATGCCTCCTGATTCGTAAAGCTTTCAATTTCTAACGTAAGGATATTATACTCTCGTCAAAGTAGGGCGTATGCCTTCTTAACCTTCTCAATACTTTAGTGAGCTTTTATAGATACCTGCGGTACCAAATACCCATTATTTTAACATCTTCCTAAAACTCCACCGCTGCAAAGTTAGTACCGGTATCGTAGACAACAACGTCAGGTGGACCCAGGTACATATTAATCCACAACATTCTTAGCGTTTTACACGTATCCTTTTCCGAAAGGGATTTTTAAATACTTAGCCCAGTGAAAAAAGGTTGTAAAATAAAAGACGTAAAAAACAGGCTTGTTATCTAAATAAAATACATTAACAAAGATCTTGTAGTTAAAATTCTCATCGTTCTTTAATATAAATTTTAATCTCCGGGGGGCTTGTTTATACGTTTGGAAGTGGTGATAATTTCTTCTTATAGCTTTTAGGGTAGAATATTCCACATTGTTATACCTTGCGGACTTTAGAACATTGTATAGCTTATAAACGGCTGGATGGTTAAAACGCCGGAATAGTTAATGTATTTCCAACTTCATTAAGTTAAATACCACTGCTTTCGGACCTTAAAGATAAAACTATAGGTGCTCTTACTTAAAGGCAAGTGGAAACCTTTAGCCGTTTATAATCAGTTCGTCTACATTAATATTGACTTTGAGGCCAAGGGTTTTCATATCCTTTAAGTAAAGTAAAAAAGGGGTAGGAGACTTGAAAATATGAAACATGATTACTCTTACAATAGTTTAAACTACCGTTATCCCTAGTAATGATAGTTATTCGCCTAGGCTATAGCCAAATTAAGCTTAGCCAATATCGTAACGATTAATTTTAGTAGCTATAGTATATTACCTTTTTGTTGTTTCGCTCGGCGGGGGGATGCTAAGTTGACTAGCAGCTAGTCTTGCCACAAACCTAACATCTTTTGCCACTATTACGACAATAATGCTAGTGGTTAACTGGTTCGCCTAAAGCTTGGCCTTTTTGGCGTTAGCGTGGTTGTTTCCTTTAGTTTGGAGCCGAGATCGATGGAGCAGACCTTAAGTGTTGTGGGCGCCCGTATTTGCGGTCGACGTAATTAACTACCGTAATATCTTTTTCATTTACATTAGGGAAGTTGCCGGCTTGGGGGTATTTACCAAATAAGTTTAGTATACTCACCATTACAATAGTAAACTAGGAACGCAATTGGCTAAAAAAGCCTTCGCAAGTAGTATCTGGGAGTTATAGGGCGTATTAGAACTCGCTAACGCCTGTGACCGCTGTCTATACCTGCTTACAAAGTATAGCTTCATTAACGTGAGTTTTCTAAATTGCTTTTTGACATAATATCAGTTTTTTAAGCATTTATTTAATGAAATCCATTGGAGTTTCCTTTTTTTTTTTTCTTTGCTATTATTATAGTTTACCACGAAGTGACTCAATCTGTATAATATTTGGCAAGGTAGATATCATGTTTAAAGTAGCTTTTTATGTTATCATAGATTTCGCGGAATGTGATAGCTTTATTAAGGAAGGTTATATAATAGTCCCTGGCGTATCTTATGAGGATTCTAGGCAATAATAAGTGAAAACCTAAAGGAGGAATTTCTATTTTATTTCAAATTTTTCAAAGGGGTATCATCTTAATGTTTGAGGAGGTTATAGGGCTTCCTATTATACTTTTCTACGTCGTTTAAGATTTTGGCGAATTCCGTAAGCAGCCATCTATCTTAAAAAGTCTTAAGGGAAGGTCGCGATAGTTATCCCAGTCCTAAATAGTGTTTCCTGACAATTTAAGCTGTGGAATTTCCAAGGCAAGAGTTTGGGGGTATTTGTTAGTCGCCTGGCCTAAGCCGTAAATTCCTATGATAGGATTTGTGGTAGGCTTTAGTATGTAGGTAAATCTAAAGGGGGATGGTTTTTGAGGGGCTTGGCGGCTCAAAGTAAAGTATTGAGGGCGAGGTACCTGATGGCGTTAAGTAGATTAACGATTTTTTTAATTAACTGGTGTAGAACGCCGACGTTAATACCTCTGGCCGCGTTGGAAGCCTTTGCTTTACGTGTTTTACCACCGCTTAAGGCGTATTCCGCGCTGTAATGTAGGGGTGCTTGGTTGCCAAGCAGGTTAATATACTTATCGCCTGCACATGAAGTGGCTTGACTTAGCTAAGAATGAAGGGGAGGTACCCTAGATCGCGTATAAGGGCGGTAATATTCCTTAACACCATTTTAATTTAGGTGTAAGTTTCAAGGGCGTTTTTTAAATTTAGCTTGATCAAAAAGCTTTTATTCTCGTTCTTTATTGGCTTAAATTGGTAAGTAGACCCTTTTCCGCTTAAATTCTACTTTAATATTTATTTTAACCTCATTTTAGACCGAAGTCTACATATTATAGTTTAGTCGTAGAAAAGATTATGAAAGTTATTACAGGCGTCGTGAAGGTTGTTATTATTACAATACTTAATAATATAGCAGCCGATGAAGTTGATAAGGTTTTTTTCGTTTAAGTTTTCATTAACGTTTTGTCCCCACATGTCGTAGTTTTAGTGCTTGGTAAGAGTAGCTTCCAGCGCCCCAATTACTTCTTTCTTTACGGGGTTAGTAATGGTTTTAAAGTGAGTTTTGGCGGTAGACATCTTGACGTTTTTTCCTGTGTAGAACTTGATGGGTGTGTAGGGCGAGGGACTTTGTAATTTTGGGCGTAAGAACTTGGTGTTTTGGCGTAAAGTTGCGTGAAAACTTGGCAACTTGGCGTTGGATCGCGCGACGAGGCTTTCTTAGTTTGATTTGGTATTTTCATTTGAAAAAGTGAATTTGACGATTGAAGTATCGTGGGGAGTGAAAAGAGTAAAGTAGGGTAAAGATTTGGTATAAATGGTAAGGTCGGAGGTCGTTTTTTGTTGTTGGTAGAGGGCGAAGGTTGTAAGTTGTTTGGCGTAGGGACTTAGTCGTTTTTCTGCAATATTATCACCCTGTTAAGGACTCAGGCCATTGGCTATTAATCCTATAGGTTACGTGACTGTGCACGTAACGGGATGGGAAGTACCCGGCCTGGGCCCGGTCCGAGTGCGGTCCGGGTACAGTCCGGGTACAGGCTGGGTATGGTCCGTGTACAATACGTGTAAGGGCACGTGATAGGCTGGGTACTCGTCCTACCCATAAGTTTTGTATATTGGGTTGCAGTAACCTTTTTTAGTTTTTCTTCGTTCCTTACTAGTAAATCCTATTTGATACCTATTCAACTTATTATCGTAGCTCGGATTATAATATATTATTAAAAAACAAGTCTAAAAATATTATCAATAATAAAAGAATCGATAATGAATTATTGAAATTCGACGTTATAATTTAACATTATCGGGAAAAATAGGCCATCGGCGAATATCTAATCTTTTACTTTTATAAATATACCTTTTACCTTTTAAAAATCGACTTAAATCAATATTTTCCCTTTATAACATACCGTAAATTATATCGCATCGATTGTAAAATAATTATAATAACCGGTTTAATCGACTTTAATTATCGACCTGCCATCCGATTTCATGTAAGTCGTCACGAAAATTGAATAATTTGAAATCAAATCAGCCGCGATTCACGTTAGGTTTTTACTGGTTTAAGGCAGGCGAAACAGATAAAACAAACCGTAATTCGATGCGTTTACTTTTACGTAAGCAGCGATACGTTCAACAATTAAAATTATGCTAAAAACAAAAAATAAATAAAAAATAAAAAAATGTCGATATACGTTTTTTCACGTATAAAGATATTATACGACAGCGGTAAAATAAACGGTTATAGCGTATTACTACACCTGAAAATACAAAGGTATATGTAATATAAAAAAGTTTTTCGTTTATATTGAGGCGGCTTTTAATAACCTTTACCGCACGGATAAGGTATTAGTTGAATTTAAAGGTTTAATAATAAGTAATAAAAATCTATAAATACTATTCGTTATTAGGTTCGAAATACTTTTAGTTTAAATAGGCGGCCTAAATTAACCTTCGGCCATAAAATACAATTACTTACATTTTCGCGGATCGTTACGTATCTGCAACAAATTTATTACAACAAGTATTGATCAGGTAAATTATATCTTAGCCCAAGGAAAGTACTGGGAACTCGCCAATGAATTAATGTCTTTAGATTTAAAGTAACGTTTTGATGATTAATTAACGGGACCCGTATAAGTTTAACAGCCTAATGGTGATATAATTATAACGAAAGTCCACGCTTTTTAAATACCTTTGTTAAAAGGCCATAGTAATCGCGGCTAATTATCGTGATATAGCGATTAATTGACTTAACAAACCTGTTTAATATACGTTTAAAACTAAAGAAGTAAGGTGACGTAAATGATAATAAAGAAATATTAAGCCAAATTTACTCTGGATCGTTACTTACGTTATAATTTATCGGTTCATTACTAACTAGGTTATAATTTCCGTCCGGTATTACCTTTTATATAGGTATATCTAATTCGAATCGAAAAGGTAAAGGAAATTTTCCTATTAACAGCGACGAAAAAAACCTCATTCTTGAATATAATTTCGTTTAGGGGTTATAAAACCTTAATGTTGTAGTTGTAAAATCGAATAAAAAGGAGTTTAATTTAATTAAAATACGTATAATCCAGAATTTAGTTCTTGTACTTATACTCTTTAATAATACTTTTTTTTTAAAATACTTAAGTTGATTTTAATTTCAATTACTGTTACATTATAAGTAAGACATTGGTATAACAATTAAGGATAAAATAAATTCGTTAATATATCCGCGAAATCTCGACACGATATTAAGGTTACGGTAAAATAATCGTATTACCTAAATAGCTAAATTTCGTATAAATATTAATAAGTAGCCGAACCCAATATTAGTATATATTATTCCTGGAATAACGCGGGATATGATTTTGAAACACCCTAAATACAATATTAACATGTGATTTTCAACGTTAACAATAATCGTCTAGTTAGTTAAAGTTAAGGAGGTTTGGTTATCTACGTAATAATAATACGCCTTAAAACGAAATTTATATAAATCGTAATAGGTTCGGTTTTCTTCGGTTTCATATAACGTTCTTATCGAAAGGTACAACATACGGGGGACCAATTTCGAATAACTTATATTATAAATTTTTACGAGATAACGCGGATTTTACAACCGATGGCGACGACCACGAATAAGGGGAAAAAATGATTAATTACGTTTTTTTCCAAAATTAACTGAATTTCGCGACTTATTCGATAAGGATAAAATTATAACTTTACATTTATATAAAGTGAAACTCGATTACTACATTTATATTAAATCGAACCAAGACCAAATTTTATTGAACCGATTTCAGGAGTCGATATATTTAATCTTACGGAATTAACTTCTTAAACTACGACGATAGATTATGGAGTTAATAAATAAAGGTTAAATTGTAGTAAATTTCTTATCGATTGTAACACTGGTATTACTTATTCCTAAACTGGAGAGGTAATAACGATTTTATATCGACTACTGGGTACTGAATAAAATTGCAAAATAAACCCGTTTTTTTACTTTTAATTAAAGAGACCTTACTTATGTTATTAAAGTTGATATAATTTCAAAAGTTAGATATTCGAACGGCCTTTCACTTCATTCGAATTGTATTTTGGTAAAAGGAATTAACGGTATTTCGTACGCGGTTCAGGTTATTTAAATAGTTAGTCACTCCTTTTAGGCTAGTGTAAACGCCGGTAACGTTCTCACGATATATTAATTATATAATGGCGCATATTTTGAATAATTTCGTCATAATGAATTTGAACGACATTTCCAATTTTTTTTAGGTATTAAATGAAATTACGTAGCGAAATTTCGCGTGGTTTTAAAATGTTTTCGTAAGGTGAGGCTAAATATGGATTTTAAAACGTATAACTTTGTAATTAAAAAGGTAAAATACCTCGGTTTTATTGTAACAGTTAGGGTAGCTATCCAAGCCGACTTCGAAAAAGTCCGGGTAATCCGCGAATAAGAGTTACCACGTATTATCCGGGAGGTTTAAAGCTTTTTAAGTTTTTCCCACTTTTATCGTAATTTTATTAATAATCTTTTGAAGCAAAAGTATTACTTCATCCGTTTAACGAAATAAAGTATTTGTTAGACTTAAAAGAATCGGGAGGAATATGTATTTCAAACCTTAAAAAATGCCTATGTTATGGCTCCGATTTTGGTATATTAGGATTTAAATCGGTTAACAATAGTGAAAACCGACTATTTGGAAACGCTGTGAAAAGAGTACTCATTGTAACGGGATAAAAATTGTATTTTTAAGTTAATAACTTACCATTCCGCACGATTAACAAATATAAAAAGTAATTATACTATTGACGATAAAAATCTTTTCTCGATAATATTCTATTTAAAGGTATAGTCTTTCAAGTTACGTAGTATTCGTATTCTATTTACGATTTTAACGGATTACAAAGAATTAGAATTTTTTTTTCCATTACGTTTAATTTCGTAACATTAAGTTAGATAGGCCGAAGTCCTTTTACTTTTTTAATACCTCTTTTGGTATAAGCTTGTAAGTTACAAGATAAACCCGAAGTTGAAAAACGTCGTACGCGGGTTTTTTAACTTTTCATTATTATTATATCAAACGTAAAATTAATTAAATTATATATTAAAAGTATATAAAATGCGACAGGTCATGTAAAGGAATTTGGCTAAACGAAGGTTTGGTTATTAGATTCAGGCGACATATATTTTAAGGGTGAGTCGGGGTCTTTCTAAAGGCTGCCGAAAGCAATATCGTCCCGAACCCGGCCCACGTCTGGGTCTTTATCGGGGATAACGATAGGGTATTTTAGTACAATGGTACCGGTAATACCACCGCGGGCCCGGCCCGCATTAGGCCTGCCGGTATCGTTAACGTCGAGTAGTTACTTTATTTTCGGCTTAGATAAGTTAACAAAATTATGAACTAAAGAGTAATAAACGACCTATTATATAAGGTTCGCCTTTTATCGGTTTCCGAAGGCATTAAACACTTTTTATTTAAAGTGAGATAATTAGTGTAAATTACAAATTATAAGATCAATCTACTGGATATATTACGTTACCGTAGTTGTTTATAACTACCGAGTTGGAAATCATTAATAACAAGAATTTTATAACAAAGTTAAGACTCGCTTATGATAATTTATCTGGGTAAAAACATTTTGTTTCTCCTTTACTAACGGGATTACCATTAAATAGATGTAATCGTAGATATTCAACGTTTATATCGAATATTTATGTAATGTAACGAAAAGAAACCTCGTTGTAACTTACGATAAAATCTTTTTTAACTTCTCCTTATTTTCAACCGGTATGAAACGTATATTTCGGTCGACTTTATAATCGACTTTATAATCATTAATGTTAGCCCCTAATTTTTACTAGTTATTATGGATCACCTTTTTAAGTTTATTTGATTAAAAGCTATATAGTTTATAATTACCAATATGTATATGAAACGTTTTCAGGATATGTAGTAAAGATTTTTTGGATTTTGAGTTTCTATTATCAGTAACTGCGATTCGGATTAGGTAAACGTATTTTAAACTACTTTATATTTTTAATAGGATTTGAATAAATATTTTCTACGATATATTATCTATAAATTAATAATGGTATTCAACGAATAAATTCAAAGGTTTCAACGTATTTGTATATTAACGTCTCTTTTTGTTAATATAATTAGGCTTTATATTTATTTATTTGTTCATTCGTGTTAAATAATCAGAAGTCGACGGTTACGGGGTTTAACGCGAATCGTCTAATAAATAAGTACGAAATATTACTTATTTCAAGGGTAAACGGGAAAACAAAATCGTTAATTAATCCGGTAGAGCGAATTACTACTTTTTTGATTTATTTACATGAGGGGGCTGAATTAGCCTTAACGACAATAGCTTATATTTAATAGTAAATAACAACTGAGGCGAATTCTAAACGACGTCTGATAAAGTGGTATAAGGTAGGGGATTAGGATTAACTAATCATTTATAACATGAAAACTAATCGTTTAAATGAAAAAACTCGACTAACTTTACAATTAATATCGGGTAATCGATATTGAAAATCCATTTAATATCATATTAAATATCTTGAGTAAATATCTTATATTTTATGTATCTTTAATCAAGCGGGTGGTTTCGGACCATCTTTTTTAAAAATTTATATCCGATATTCGACTGAAACAAATTTTGGTAACTAACGATGTAGAAAAAGGTAAATACTAGGAATTTGAAGTTTAAAACATCTTCGCGATAAAGATAGGATGGGGCTGGCTTCGCTATATATTAATTGAGTCAAAAGGCTATAATGAATAGAAGTGGAAATTGCTGGAAAATTATTAATATATTATAATTTTTAATAAGTTTAAGGTAAAATAAGGGCATATTTAGACTTACAATAACGCGGTATTTCGATATCGGCGTTAAACTTGAACTAAGTAATAGGCGCGGTACAAACCACCTATACTTTCGAAATAATACCTTTTTCATAAATAAAAAGGAGAATTTATTATTTAAAGAGGTCATAATATAATAAGTAAGGCCAGGTAAATATTACCCGACTTTTCCGAATACGTATCCGACCGTAAAGCGATTTTTACTATAACTTGGGAAGAATTCACCTACTTTTTATTTTCATTTTCATTAAGGTTTAAAGAATATTGAGGTTACTAATGTTAGGGGCTATATTATAATTAACTTCGGATACTAAGTAAAGTCAGGGGAGGAGGACAATAAAAAGCGTGGTGGGAATTGATAGGCGTCGAAAAAAGGGGTTGGTAAGAAGCGGAACAAATATAAGGCGACGCCAAAAATAGCGGATAACGCGAAGAGGGGCGGACGTTAAAAAAGGCCGATAGTGGATAATATAAGGAGGGACGGACTTTAAGGGAGGCTGACGATAAAGAATAACATTAAGAGGGATAAACGTTAAAGGAAGCCGACGATAATGATGAATAAAGATTAAGGCGGGGGGCGAGGCGAGGAAAGCGACCTTTTAAGCGGGTAACCAAAAACTATAATATATTAATTTGGGCCCGGGTAAAGCAGTCGTTACGGGTACGACTTTACGCCCGTTTGCAGTTGGCCCGATCAATTCGTTTTTATTTGAGGTCAATAAATAAAATACAGTTAAAATAGGGGATCGTATAATTAAACCTTAAACATTATTCGTTACATTTTGTAAGTCGTAGCTTATATTAGTTATAAAAGTTATAAATTGAGTAACTACATTATTTTATCCTTCTAAATCGAAATTACGAATAGGTATACGACGATGGCTAGAAGGGGTCGGGGCGATAACGTTACGCGTTAAATTCCGGTCGGCCAAAACCGTCTTATATTTATAAATAAACTATATAGTAAAGGGTAACGGAAAAATCTTGGATAAAAACTGACCTGGGAATAGGAAGCGACGTAAATGTATAATTCAAAGAGTAACGGCTTATACGACCGATATATTGGAAATTCCTTATACTCGAGCGATATCACGAAACCGGTTAAACTAGTTAATTAACTTAAAAAGGGCGGAGGTAAAAATAGGTCGATAACCTAGGATATCTCACTAGTGTTTACGTATAAAGGATAGGATATAGCCCTTATCCTTTACCGAAATAACTAATTAAAGTAAAAAGGTACTTAAACTGAATAAAGCCGTAAAATAACATATTTCCTAAATACATTACGAAAAAAATTAATTTGCGATTAGGTTTGTTATAAGGCTTATTTATAAGTTTACCTTACTATAAACGTTTCGGTATACACGATACTTTTACGCTTAATAAACTTAAATATAAAAAAGAAAAACGCTGAAGTTTAAAAGGTGGTTAATGTATAATATATTGGTGTTTTTTGCTTATAACGAAGGAAACTTGTTCTTATCCTTACTATTTTAAAGATGAGGAAATCACCTATAACGCGAAGCGGTTGTAACAAAAAGTTGATAATATATTAATAGTAGATGATAGGGTAATATACCTTACGGGGTTGTTTTTCATCCCCTTTAAGGACGTCGGCGTTAATATAACCTATAATAGGCTCGTTATATATTTTAATTATAGTAATAAGTTGGGAGAAAATGTTCAAATATATAAACAGGAATAATTGGTTAGGATATATAAAGGGAAGATAAAATAGTAATAAAAGGGGTGGTTAATGAAAGGTTATAAAAAGGGTAGTAAACAAAGGAGGGCGGCATTATAAAATGGAAAAGGAAAAAGTTTTAAAAATTACGGGGGGCGTTCATATTTATAAAGATTAGAGTACTAGATTCAACAAGGGCTACGTGTTATACGGGGCGCGTTACACAACATTAAAGACAAAAACTCGACTTTACAGGGCGCGTTATACTATATTAGCAGAAAAAAGAATATATTACACAGTGCGTCAACGGGCGAGTTGTACGGCGCCGGCGGCAAAAAAGATATATTATACAATGCGTTAATGGGTATGTTATACGGCGCTGGCAATAAGAAAAATATATTACATAATTAGTTTAGAGGCGTATTATAAAGTATTGGCGGTAGGGTTTAGGGGTGCGTTATATTGCGTTGTAAATTTAAGGTTAAAATGGTCGAAGAGTTATATGATATATTAAACGTAATATTACTGGCTTACTCTCAACCCGCGTATTAGGCGGGTACAACCCGCATTTAATATTTATTTAACGGGGCGTTTTTACCTTCATAAAATCCGGAAAGAATAAGGACATTTTACAAACTTAAGGTATTGGCTATTAAGTTTATAGGTTACGAAATTGTATACGTAACGAGATAGGCAATACCCAACCTAGGCCTGGTCCGGATACGGTCTAGATACAGTCCGGGTACGGTCCGGGTATAAGCTGGATACGGTATGTACACGGCACGTATAAGGGTACGTGACGGGCTAAACACTAGTCCTGCCCATAGATCCTGTATATTTGGCCACGGTAGCCTCTTCCAATCTTCCTCCGTATCTCAATAGTATATCTCATTTGGAACCTATTTGGCTTACCATCGTAGGTCGGGTCATAAAACACCCGAAGTAGTACTGACTTAGCCGTTTGCCAACTTGCCGAACTTTAAGACTTCTGACAGTTAATATCAACGTTTTTAAAAAGGATTAATAAATATTTTTTGGTATTTTTCAGTAGCGATACCCTCGTTTATTTTTAGGTTGCTGTTGTAGACTAACATAACCAAAAAGTCTTTTTTTATTTTCCTGCCGTTGTAGACTGACGTAGTAATAATAAAGGACTTTCGTAAAAATCTTTCTTTTACTCTAGCGAAAGACGTAAAGCGTAACAACCAAAAAGTATCTTTTTTTTCTACTTAGCCAATCTATGTTTAACCTAACAAGTACTGATCAGTGTTCGTAGGTCTTTAGATCGTTGCAACGTTGTCGATTCGAATCGTGGTCGAAGTAACAGTAGTATTATATTGGTTAAGTGGTGGATGTATTGTTTTAATTTTGGTAGACCGCTAGCCAGTTTGCACTGTCATTTGTATATCCAATTCTTTAGCCCGTTCCCTAGATTGAAGTGCAGTGTACTGTACTCAACTAACACCTAATAAGTTAAGTCTCTACAAAGCAATACACTCAACTAGTAGTACACTCATCTTTACTGTAAGTAAAGATGACCTCCTGCATTTCATGTAGTACTATTCCAACAAAAAGGTTATTTCAACAGGCTGTAAAAAAATAGTCTAAAATATTCGTTATTATATGATTAATACGCCTTAGAAACGTCATTAACGTTTCTGCTGGCCTAAAGAGGGTAATTAACTACTTAAATTATCTAAAACGTATACGAAAGGATGTTAACTTTTCTTACTCAAGTGTAACCTAAATATAATAAAAGGTCGTTTAAATATCGAATCACGTGAATTACGTTGAATTTGATAATACGCGTAGGGTTTCCTCAATTAGAGGTAAATGAAAACTATTTTACTCAGCAATTTTATTCAATACCCAGTAATTAATATAAAACCGCTAATTTTCCTCCAGTTCAAAAATTAGTAATACTAATGCCATAAACGATAATTAATTTGCGCGAATTTAACTTTTATTGATCAATTCCGTAACTTAACTTTTAAATATGAAAATTTGATCCCGTAACGTGGAATACAACGGTTCTTTCAGTAAGGTCTTAAGCCTATAATATTCACGTGAACATAAGGTCCTTGAAGAGTAATCAAAATGATTGGTATTGTAGTATAATAGAAGATAATAAGTCAAGAAGAAGTATCCAGAGGTGTACGCCATAGGTGAGGTCTTATAAGCCCTTTACCTAAAGCGTATTACTTTGGAATACTTCTTTTAGACCGATCTACGTATGGCCATCGGTTTGGAATAGGCATTTCAAACCGATCGATGTATAATGCACTTTACGTCTTACAAAAGTGTAGCCTATAACGTGAAACTTTATCATACACTTTACAGGAGTATACCCTATAATACAGTACACTACTACTTGGCCTATATATAATATTTATAAGGACATATAGTAATATCCATATTGGCAATCTTTTTTCCCCTTTATATACTCCATACCTATAGCCTAATAGTAATAGCATCATTATTCGTAGTATTAATTGAAATAGGTTCAAATTAGCAGTTTTCTTAATAATAGTGTTATTGCCGTCTTAATCGCAAAAGGTTTAGATTAGCAGTTCCTGTAGTAATAGTGTTATTGCCGTATTAATAGCAAAAGGTCCAAATTAATAAGTTTGGTTAGGATTAATAAAGTCTGGTCGAGGTGGTAGTTTAAGTTCGGTTAAGATTATCAAAGTTTAATTAAGGATGTATTTGTAGTTCAGACCTAATTGGTATAGTTAAATAGGAGCGATACAATAGGCAATAATGTTTTTTCGTAGTTAATAAAGATAATCACACCGGTATTATAGGGGTTGATGAAATAAGGGTGGTTATGTAAGGGTGATTGAATAATTACATGTTAGCTTAGTATAAAAAGATATATCGTTATCGGCTTAGGCAAAACTTTTTTCTTTTTTCTTTTAAAGGCGCGTAATTTACATATATGTAAGTCTTTATTTCAATTTAACCTTTCTTTACTTTAACCAAATTTAGCCGTATCCACATTTTCCTTTATTTATCTAAATTAAATTAAACCGCCTAAATAGGTAGGTAATTCAACTAATATTTATAACTAACCTTTCCTTTATGCAGATAATGCATAAGAACCGAATTGTAAGGCGCCGTCTGGTGTGTAAGCGGCGCCGCGCCCTCGCTGCCGCCACTGACGCTACTGCCGCCTTCAATATTACTACCAATAGTAGTAGCCCGCCTTTTTTGGACGATATCTCCTTTATTACCATTACGCTGCTAGCCCCTGCTACCCCTCCCACCGTTACACTATTAAGCCTTGCCATTTCCTCCACTACGTCGCCTAGTTCCGCCGCCGTTACACTACCTAGCCTAGCCGCCGCCTTCGCCTCGCCCTTTTTTACTGCAATTGCCCCGACTTTCTCCTCCCCCTACTTTTCCTCCCCCTTTTCCAACTCGAGAGAGGAGCAGGAAGCTTTTAAGATTATAAAACTTACCCTCTCCCTATGGGTAAAGACCCTATTACTCGTGGGAGCCCTTTTACGCCGTAAACATAGCCTGTCGTAATTGCGTTAGGATATATATATCTTAGTTCTTTCGTTTATAAACTTTTAATTTCCCTTTTTTTATAAATAAGAAACACGAGGCGGATTTCTTTTACCGCTTTGAACTTCGTATCGTTAAGGTACATTGTAAGGCCTCTTTAACGCTTTAAACTTTAAAACAGCATATTCGGGTTCGCAGCTTTAAATCGCTAATAAATACGCTTTGTATGTCATGTATTGCGTCCGCGGCCGTGGGTAAGTTTATTGTCGATTACTACGAAAGCGGAAGCTGTTTGGCTCGTTTCTACCGTCACAAACGAATTAACAACTATTACGCCCCCGTTCTGGTAGTCATAAGGCCGTAATACGAGGTCGTATAACGTGTCCGCCGGCATTTGAGTAAATTTCACCCGAATTTGGAAAATATACTTTAATAAAAATATATAGTTCAGACCGATATAAAAAACAAATCGTCTTAAATAACCAAAACAAATCAATACTGATTAGTAATAAGAATTAACCGGTAAGCTAGGGAAATGGTAGCTGCCGTTGCTGTATAGAAATAGAGCCTGTGTATATACTATATAGGCGAATTCGACGACGTTATTGTACGTCGTCGCGAAAAGAGTAATCCCTCCCTTATACCTTTACCTAAAGGTATAATTAATAAATTGTAAGGCTATATCCTCACTAACATTAATAATATCGTTAGCGATAATGATGATAACATTAGTATAAAAGGGGAAGATAATGGAAAGGATTTTAAGGATGCGACGGCGTTGCCCTCTTTATTTAATAGTAGATAAATACCCCCGGGACCGGTCCGGCGTACCCAGTTATAATGTAATTCTTTATACACTTATTTTATGGCTTTTTACAAAATAATCGTTTAAATTGATAAATATAACATAAAATGTAAAATAAAAAAGATAATATGCCAAAATTAATGTAATGTTGTAAAATTGAATAAAGTAAAATAAAAATGGGGATCGGTAGGAATGATCGTATTTAATAAAGGTAAAATACTAGATCAATATGGATAGGCCGTTTACATAAAGGTAAAATATAGATCGGTGTAAATATTGTAAAATGGGCCGATTGAAATTAGCAAAAAACTGGTTAGGTAATTTATTAGGGTCGTTAAACTTTTTAAATAACCCCAATGAATAATATTCTTATTAATATAAGTATTTTCAAGGCTCCGTTCGGCGTAGTTTTAGTTATCGTATCTGTTAGGTTAAATTTTCCGTTAATTTACCTTATTTCCTCCATTTCACAGCGTTTATATAACTTGTGTAAAGCTATAATATCTATTATTAAACTTTTTTCTTTTATAATGCACAATTTAATTAAATACTAGTAAAACGAAAAGAAATTAGTATATATGTTGGAACAATATTGACTGCTATTTTAGCAGGTCAATTGCAGTGCAGTCAGTCAACTTTACTCACAGTAAAGTTGACTGTACTGACTGTAAGTCTGTTGATTGTAGAGTGACCGATTCAGACTAGGGTACGAGCTAAGCAATTGCCATACAAATTACAGTGTAAACCGGCTAGCGGTTTGCCAAACCTAAAACAATACATCTATTATCTAACCACGCAATACTACTTTTACTTCAACTAATCAAATCAACAACGTTGAAACGTCTAAAGCCTACCAACAACATACGATAAGAGGGATACAGCTTAAATTAAAGTTAGAAATAATTATCCGGACCGTTATTACTATAGTGATGTCCGAATAAAAGCTTTTAACTATATTATAAATTTCGGAAATGAAAACGTTTCGTGTAACCCTTTTATAACAAGTAAAACTTTAATAAATAATGTTTTTCTGAAGCGTAAAATCGTTTCGGGCCAGTATTTCGTTGCCAAAGACAAAGACAAGGTCGATTTGTAAATTATAATCGTTGTTGTTAGCAAAAAGGCCGTTAGTAAAAATAAATAGCTTTGCCGTACCTATATCTAGCGATACGAATTATAAACCGCGTTTCGGATTATATATTTATTACGAAAAGCGTTTATTAAACGCGTTATACGTATCATCCATCGGGTTGGTTTAGTAACACGCGGTAATCCAAAGGTGAAATATTGTTTTTAATTTTATTATAAAAACAATCTAAACACTGCGTATATGTTAATATTTGTAATCGTCAGCTCGTTTTACGCTTTTCGAAGTGATAAAAGTAATTTTCTCAAATTACCCTTTTTACGTAAAACTTAAAGTGCCGTTCCGAGAATAATCGTAATATTATTAAAATCGATTACGTTATTTTTTATTAGGAATATTTAAGTTTTAGATTTTAAACCGGCTTTTAAAAGTTTCCTCTTATTAAATAAGAAAGACTAGGGGTTACATAACGTTAATTTATCGTTCGTTTACATACCCGTTAATGCAACGCTCTCCCAATAGACCATTAATATTAATAAACATAGGTTGAAAATAAAACTAGTTATTTTAAGTTATTCCTTATAATATTTTGTTAAGTGTTATATTAGTAAATACCAGTTTCAGCTAAGGCTTAAAGTAGTTTTTTAATACGTAAAATCGTGTTAGGTGGGTAGTATTGTCTAAAGTTCCTAGGTATATCGGTGTAAATCCGTCGTTTAGTCGTTCTGCAGATTGGGTATAAGTCTACGTTATATTGCAAAGTTTAATTTATAGATTATATAAATTGTTAAAAGAGGTAATGAACGTAAGCATTATTACATAACCATTCCGTTGTAATGTAGGTAATTAGGTTATAATATCTTTTTTGCCTACATCGTTATATATTTTTACAATCCGGCGAGTCTTTTCGTAAATTTTTTCGGCTTCATCTTTAACTTCGTAATCGAGGCGAATAAGAATTATTTTTCAAACGTTGTAAATAGTTAAGTTAAAACTTTTAAAGCGAAATACTTTTTGGTCGATAAGGGCTGAGATTTCCATTAAGGTAAATTTTACAAATAGGATACCTAGGGTTGTAATAATTTTTTCGCGACGAAGCTTGATATTAAACTCGTAGTTTACCAATTTTTTTTTTTTCAATTAATAAATGAGTTAGTGGCAAAGTTCATAAGGCGTTTTTTGGTTTTCGAGTTAAAGAAGCGTTTTCGACGTCGAGGTTTTAACGGATTAGGTATAAATGAGCCGATTTTATTGAATGTAATAGGGTTGGATTTACGTTTTAGCGGTAAGGCTAAAGCTAAGTTTGGTTTAAGTTCGTCGTTTAAGATAAAGTTTTATAGGCGCTTTTACTAATTCTGCGGTTTCGGACTATTTTTCCCCCACCTTTCTTTTGTGTTTTCGTACTATTATTTAGCGAACAGAATTTATTTCGTTTAGTAAGTTAACGAGTATAATATAGATTTTAAATCTTTCAATCCTCCAAAATCCAATTCATTTTTCCTTCCTTATTACAAAACTTTTCGATAGCTTCGAGTACGTCCTTTTCTATATTTATATGACTTATAACGTAAAGTAAACGTAAAAGGCATTTAGTAATTTAGTATCCGAATTATCGGTATAAAGTTCGTAGTTTTAATTAGGTTAAGTTAATAACCTCAATTATATGTATTTATGGGAAAATTATAAGTAGCTGAACGTAAGCCTAAGCGGTATGGATACGCTATTTAAGGCGTGGATGAACTAATTATTCGTATTCCGAACCTTAATTTCGAATTTATTTATATTGATTAATAAAATTAGAAATGGAGTTTTAAATATATTACGTAAAACTTAATCGGTTCGAAATGTGTATTTATAACGATCGTTTCGAACGACGTTACTTTATCTTTATTAAAAAGGACCTTTCGGTATTTTCCTATTCGGTTTAGCTGAAAATTCGGAAATTTCGCCGAAAATATGTTAAATTGTCGTTTCCCGGCCGTCGAAATCTTGTTTACGTTAATACTAGGCATAATACCTTGAAACCTGGTTTCGTATCTGTTAAAAAGGATAAATTATGATGTTATATTAGTGTTAAACATTTTGTTTACGTAATTCATGCCTATAATATATAAAAAGAATTTATCCTACAAGCCTGCAAAGATACGTTAGGCTTTTCTATCGTTGTAAGTCAATAAGTAGGTTTCTTTTTATTTAAAGTCGTTTTTTCCGAACGTATTTTCGCAAAGATATACGTCGAATTTATCATTTTTTCCTTAGTGTTCGGCTTTATATTTTGTGAAATTGGCTTTCATTTGATCTTGAAAATTACATTGTGCTTAAAATTATCGTTCAATCCGAATTTTCTCATGAACGGAGTGGTTTGTAAACCAGCAGCCGACTTTACTGTATACGATACACCGCTTTTATAAATTTATAAGGCTTTGTATATCTTTTCGTAAGTATTACTATGATTTCGATGAATTTATTTTTCATTTCTGAACGATCATTTTTATTTCTTATTACTAGTATTTCCCCTTTAATACCTATACTTTAGGCGTTCTTTTTACTTTGGATAAACCTCAAATCTTCGGTCCAAAATATGTTAAATTATTCCGGTGAAGTTTGTTTTGGTAATTCAGGCGTCGCTTCTTGTTTTATTAGTTATAAATACTTATTCGAGGCTTCTTCAAGATATATAAAGGTTTTATACAATATTTTAATGCTTACGTAAAAAGTCTCCAAATCTTTTTTTGTTTAAAAAGTATAAGATTAAAATCTGGATTTTAACAATAAGCCTTTATTACTACTTAAATAAATAGTTTATTGCCTTTATATTCTGATTTGAAAGTTGTCTAACACTTTCGGAACTTTACTAAAAAAGCGGTAAGGATTTCCTATAGATTTTAATCGGCGTTTTGTTATTGGTTTTACACGGATTCTCATATTGTGCTGGTCTAATCTTTATTATCAAGTTTATGGTTAATTTCTGTATTTGAATAGGATTTTAAAAGGTTGTAACACTTCGAACACGTATTTACTTACGTCAGGTGGTAAATATATTATGTTTTTACTTATTAGAAAAATATGCCGGATAAAATGATATGAAATTAGGATAATATAATATCCAGTTTTTAGATGTTTTAAATATAAAGCGTATCATATTATTAAATACGTTGTATGGCTTACCGTTATAATTTTATTCACATCCTATTACTTAGTAAAGTTAGTTAACTTTGTAAAGTCGCTTTTATCTATAGGGAAGCAGTATAGTAAGATATTGCGGTAAAAGTCGTAATTTGTAAACATCGGTCCGTAAAGTATATATGAACGTTTGGCGCCGCTCGTCAAATCTAGGGTCGGATTATTCTTTATGTCTTAGCTGATCCTTTCGTAGTCGATCGGGCCATTCTCGGTGTTTCGGCCGTTTCCGTCATAGTTAATCGAGATATTTCTAATATTCTGAAAATGATTTAACGTTTGGTTTTATTTCAAATTGTGTATTTACATAAAAGTGTATTATACTTGTATAGTAAACAAGGATTGTGGTCGTTTTTTCCCCTTGGGGTCCCTATTTTTAGCATAGGGTATAGGTACAAGATTAGGTCGTTTTATGCTTCGTCTCCATCGTTTGAACAATGGTCCCTTTTACTTCGTATCGTAATATCCTTTAACTAATTCTGTTAAGTACAAATCTTTATCCTTTGAATTTAATACGTTAATAATTTAAGTTATTTCTTATAAGGATTTTACAAGGCGGTCATTCCTACCTCTTAGGGTATTAATGCCTCTAATTCGTAGTTGGATTCATAAGGCTTTGGTAATAACAGGATTTACTATTTATCAAATATCCAACGTACAATTCAAAAAGTTTTTATAAAAGTCATCTAGTAAATCTAGCTTTTAGGCTTTTTCTTCCTAATAACGAAATGTAACGGTCAAAATGTGTGTGTTTGCTATATATAGATTGAACTCCTTAACGAGAAAATCGATAGTGTTATTTTAAAGGCTCAGATAGATTTCGAATATTATAACCTTTTTAATTCCTATATTTTCAACTAGGAGGTTAGAGTTAGCTTTAGCTTCCTTTAGTGATATTGGTTTTAAAGTTATAATGATAGGTGTTTTTAAGGTGTTTTTGTATATGTACTTAGTATATTAAAATGGTTTAAATTAGTAATTTAAAGTTATGGTAAGATTTTAGATGTTTTCGGATTCTAACGTTTAGTGTAATAAGTTCCGCAAGTAGCAAATATAAAGTAAATAAATTAATTAAAATGGTTAAAATAGTAGTTACTAGTACTTACTAGTGTAAATTAGTTTTATTAACGTTTGGTAGCTCCATGTTGACTAAACGATTAGGAAAACTCAAACGTTATAAAAATAAATTTAAAATACGTAACGCGAATATGAAAAGACAAATAAGTTAGAAAAAGTGTAAGGAAAATAAGGCAAATAAGGGGTATAACTGTAAGGAGGTACGTTGTATAACTTAGTATTTAGTAATCGGTCCGAATTAGTGTATAGTAACCGAATTGAGTAAAATATTCGGTTTAGTTACTTGGTATATAACCGATATAACTAAGTTGGTCGATTTGGATATTCGTATATAATTGATCTTAGTAAGGCGATCGGTATAAATTATCGAAAACCGAATATGTTTTAACGAAGGGTTTAGAAATTAAGTAATTTTAGTTTACTTAGCCTAGTATGTGATAATACTCTTTTCAAAAAGTACTTGGGTACGTTAAAACGCTAAATAACGGTTAATAATAACGTAATGAGGCTTTTAATAAATAAAACATTAAATAAAGGTTAATGGTATCGTATTAAAGTTTTTCTTTTTTAAGTGACTCAATTTCTGTAGTCTTTAAATACGTTAACATCTAATTTTTGTAAAACTTAAATATTAAAGTAGAAACAGTTGAAACTACTGTAATATCTCCTTATTAGTAATTTAACATTTATTTATTTCTTTATTTAAGTTATTTATAGTCGACCGAATCGGTTACTAATGAGTATCGGTAAGATTTTAAACCTATAATATTTTCGTAAATATTAGGTCTTTAAAAAGTAATCAGAATAATTGGTATTGTGATATAATAAAAGATGATAAATCAAGAAAAAGAATCCAAAGGTGTATATCATAGGTGAGGGCTTATAAACCCTCCACCCAAAGCTTATCACTCTAGAATACTTCTTCTAGACCGATCCACGCATTGCTATCGGTCTGGAATAGTCATTCCAGACCAATCTATGCATTATGCACTTTGCGTCTTGCAAGAGTGTAGCCTGCAGCGTGACACGTTATTGTGCACCCTGCAGGAGTATACCCTGCAATACAATGTACTACTACTTGACCTATGTATACTATCTATGAGGATATATAGTACTATCCACAGGTTCTTATGGTCTTTTCGTCAAAAATTCATTTTCGTTTGGTTTAATATAAATGTAGTAATCGAGATTTCCCTTATATAAAGGTAGGGCTATTACCTCTTTTTTATCAAATAAGTAGTGAAACCTTACTAATTTTGGTAAAGAACGCAACTAATTTTTTTTTTCATTTACGCTAGTCGGCGTTGTCGATTGTAATATTCGCTTTATTCTACAAAAACTTGTAATAAAAATTAATTACGACGAATCTCATATACGTTATACTTTTCCTTAACACCATGTTTTTAAATTTATAAAAACAAACTTTATAACTTTATATATGTCCCCCGACTTAACACGAATTATTACTATATCTATAGCTCATAATTTTAAATTATAAACTATTTACTAATTACCGTTTACATTTAATATCACTTAATAATATTGTATCTAAAGTATTCCAAATATTATATTCCACATAATTCCGGGAATAATACACATTAATATTTGGTGCGATCATATATCAATATTTGTAATAAACTTAATTATTTAGGTAATAAGTATCTTTCTCCGTAACCTTTATATTGTACCCAGATTTCAGAGATATAATAGCCTAATTTGCTTTAACTTTAACCGTTATACCAAAGCTTCGCGTATAAAATATTAATAATTATACTAAAATAGACTAAAACGTTTAAAAAGTAAATGTCATTAAAAATTATAAGGATGAGGAATATATTTATGTTTGTACGTATTTTGATGAAATTAAATTTTTTGACTTGGTTTTATAATTATGTCGTTAAAGTTACGTGACTCCTAAACAAAATTATATTAAAAAGTTGGGTTTTTTGCATTGCTGTCAATAGAAGACTTTTTTTTACGTTTTCGATTAAAACCGTATATACCTACATCGAAGGTGAATTCGGGCGAAATCTATAACTATGTTTGTAGTGGACCGTCGAATTATAATGTAAGTAACGCCTTATAATTTATCTACCCTCACGTTTTTTAGCCGTTATTCACGTAGTTTTATGTCTCTGGACTTGAACGTATACTAAATGGGTTTGTTAAAATAAAGAGTCGCGATTATTACAACCCTTTAACGAAATTACTTAAAAGGTATAAACTTCCGTTATAATTTTATTTTTATTCGAAAATTGTACCTATACGGGTTTCGATAATCATCAACCAAAACGTCTCTTTAAATTTTAAGACTTTAATATGTTAATAAGCTCTCGGTATTTTACTAAAGCCGTAATATATTTGTTTCTAATACGTAAAGATATGCGAAACTGTAGGTAATTGTATTTGACAGCCGAAGGCTAATTTAATTCGCTCGTTTAAATTAGTAATATCTCGAGCCTAATTTAAAACGGTATTTATAAATCTTTGTCGTTTATAAATCATGCCTTTATTTTGACTAAACCTTTATCCGCGAAATAAAGTTCAATAGAAGTAGCCTCAATATAGTCAACGAATTTTCTTATATCGTATATACCCTTACATCCTTCAGTGTCGTAATATATTGTATCAGCGTACTTAACCGCTAGCATTTAACAAACTAATACGTAAAAAATATATACCGACGTTTTCTAATTTATATGTCATTCGCATTTAATATAAACTTAATTATTTGACGCGTCGCCGTTGATATAAAGGCTAATCTAGGGAATTACGGTTCATTATATAGTTTTAGACCATGCTTAAACGTTGAAAAACTAGTACGAATTACCGTCAGATTAGTTTCGAATTATCGAATTTTAACTACGACTGAAGCGAAGTTAGATATAAAGTCGAAAGCGGACTTCAATTAACTAAACTATTATATTTTCTTTATAATCAACGCGATATTACTAATACTATCTTATAAACGAGATATATAGACTTTAGTCGATTTCGAAAAGGTTAAGAACAAATTTACGAAAGTAAAAAAAACTAGGTATTAACATATGAACTATTTTCTGCGATAACGTTGAAGTGTAGCGTAAAATTAAGCGTATTTGTTATCGATTTATTTATTATAAGTAATATTCTTTTCTAAAAGATGAAAAAAAAAAATTAATAGTATATTATAGTTCAACACACAATAATAAGCCAAGTAGGTATCAAATGGAGTTTACTATTAACGTATAAGCGAAAAACTAGAAAACGTTATAGTAATACTTTGTGTAGAACTTATAAGTATGGTCAGTGTATCGCCTATTACGTGCCCTCGCATGTACTACATGCAGACCACGCTCGGAATTCGTCTTGGCCGGGTACTGCATATCCCATTATATGTATAGTCACGTAGCCTATATACTCAATGGCCAATGGCCTGAGTCTATACTATTTATCATCTTATACATCATTATATAATACATTATCAAATAGTTTTTCGACATAGCTTACGGTTTATATAACCAACCGATTGATATCCACCAACTTTTCTAAAGCCTTATTTGGTATAGTCTTTATTATAACATCAGCTAAGTTATCCTTCCTTGTTATAAACCTACATTAGGTGACATGAGCTTACAGGAGGAAGGAAGGAAAGTATAAAAACATGTGCCCGAGAATATACAACATACCTTCTCATCTTTTGCTGAGATTCTGGTTTTAACTAGTTTCTTCCTCTTTCATCGTTAAAATACTACACTTTTTTAACATTAATCTGTCGTTTTACACACGTACCAACAATTGGTAGCTGTAAGAAAAGAAGCTGAAAAGAATTAGATATTCCCTTTCATCAATATGAAGTTAAAACGGAAGGAGAAAAGTTATTAGTTTTGCTACCCCGTAAAAAT
>JASMMZ010000005.1:7610777-7655838 GCA_038502455.1 Anisogramma anomala | reverse complement strand
AACCTTCTTTGTTTTTTTTTTTGTTTTTTTGCCTTTCAACTCTATAATATTTCAACCTGTTCTCCCCCACTCTTTATCACCATTATCCTACCATCGGTACTGCCGTTATTCTTCCATCGCCGCTGTCATTTTGCTATCATCGCTACTATCTAGCCGTTGTCGTTACTATTTTCGCCGTCGCTATTGCCATTCTCAACGCCGCTATCACCATTTCGCCTCCGCATCTATTACCACTGACGTTATCTCGTAGTCGATAATCAAATTCGAGTTATGTACTTTGAGCCTAAATCACACAAAAGAATCTATTATTTAATGCCGCACTTGTAATAAAATTACCAAGCTCACTATCCTTTTAAATATCTCTTTACAAATCTCCATTCATTTATGATTTTCCTTTTCATGCTTTTATAAGCTAGATAATCGTATCAATATATATTTTTTACCTAAGCCAAAATATATTAATCGTTTATAATAATCAAAAACGGAAATAAACGCGAACTTTAACAAACGACTAAATATTGTTAAGACAAGCTTACAATAGTAAATAAAAGACCATTAGATAATTACGGAATATCAATTCAAGGCCCTTACTTCCAAGAGTAACGAACTTCTCCGTTCTTACAATTCTCGATTTCGTTTTCACAATCCCCGTTCCCATAATCCTCATCCTCATTATCTTCTGACTCGTCCTAATAGACCCGAACTTCCACACAATTATAAGAATCAAACTACGCCAGACTCTCAATTCTTAGTCGCTAATATATTTCGCCGCTTGAAACGGGAGGAAATAGGTATATATAACCCAGAAAATCAGAATTATTTCAATATAGATATTGTTAATATAGGCTATGATATCATATTTACTAATATGTGGAGCTTATGAACGCGTTTGGAAAGCTTTACTAAGTTTTATCCCGACGTAGAGGTCTAAATCGTATCTATATTTAATACCTTGCAACAATGTTCCGCTATCTTTTGGTAAAATACAAGGATTTTGGACGAGAAACATATAAAATTGACCCTTTTAGGTCTGGAAATAATCACAAATACATTAACGCAACGTTTTCAAATAGATTAGGTTCGCATTACAAAACTGTTTTAAAGATTATCTTTTATTTCTCAAGATCTTATAAAAGACGAGTACGGCTTTCGCAAATATATTTAGATTCAATTTAAGTACACTTGACTAATAGGTAGTGTTGATGAACGTGATTATATTTTGTGTAAAGTTCAAATTCATATTTTGATTTTGTTGGACTTGGGTTCTTAATAAAACCTTCGACCACCGAATTATAAGCAGACTTTTCGCAAGAAAATAGGTTGATTTAAAAAGTTTAAGATAATATCATTCGTTATAACCGACCTAGAATACTTATATTATTACCTTATCACCAGAAATGGCTCCAATAAGTACGATTTGCCGCATTCCTAAGAAAAGCTATAGCATAAAAACACCAATTCGTATATAGATAAGGAATATAATAAGAAACCTGGCAAATATGGTTATCATACTCGCGATCGCGATCTTAAACCTTGCTACCATGATTGTAAGCTTCGCGAAACTCTTTATAAGCCTCACGAAAAACATTGCAACGTTAATCGTCGCGGAGACCATAATAGTCGCCGTCGCGATTATGATAGTCGTTGTGATCCTTACCATTGATGTAAGCGGATTAACAATATTTAATCTAAATAGAAAGATACTAACTAATGTTATCAAAACCGCAACAAATTTCAATTCTCCTTCTCACCCTTTTAAACGGATAAGGAAAGCTCTATAAAAGACTCTTTCACTCTTTCAAGCAAACGTAATGAAGCATATTGTAGACAAGTTAAGAAATCTCGTAATACTTTTTTCAAACATTTTAAATTCTATCCGAAAATAAGAACCTTATCTTTATGAATCATCAAGAAAAAGATACGTTATATTTATTTTTCAATTATCAATAGGGTTGAAAATATTGTATTATATACGGAAAGTCTAGAAGTTGTTGTAGTTAAACCAGTTAACAAGGAAGTCTCTCTTATTATAAACGGTTATCGCTTTTTACTAGTTACTGTACGTAACATATTTTCAAGACCAAACTACATGTTATATTGAGAAACCGGTACAGGTAAAGATTTTGTCGCTAAATCTCAGCTGAATAAAAACTTTCTTGATTATGTCTAGATGCATATTTCGTATATTAAATAATAAATGATATTAGGCGCTATGGAACTTTTTATACGACTTATTACTAAGGTTCGTTAAATCTTCAAAACTCTTGGCCAAAAATTTGATAAAACGTTTGATATTTTTAAAAGGACGGTTAAATATTGGACAATAGACCGCCTATTTGTTAAGGCGCTTTTATTCAATAAATGATTTAAGCCTCGTATAATGGATATTTCCATGTCAAAATATGTCATTGGATTTAAAATAGTAATTTCGAAATTTCATTTTTGGATTATGAAACCGCCATAAATTTAACTTTATACAAAGTTTTTACCAAGACTACAATTGCAATAATATTACCTGTATAAACTATGTATCTTTTTGTTTAATATTTTGCGGTCTCTAAGAGACGTTCATTCATATTTACTATTTAATATTTTTACGCATTAAACGTAATTATAGATTCAATTACCCCTTATATTATTAAGCTTCATAATCTCATTGTCACGGTTATTAATATTCCCAAGGACACGCGTTCCAGAATTCTTAATGAGTGTAAAAATACGGTATACTTTTACAATACTTAAAATAGAGTCGTAAAAACGTTCTTGTGGGAAATAGAAGTTAGAAATGAGCAAAAATCCACGGAATAGACGCGAGAATACATTGGAAAGATATGAGAGTCCATGAAAAATGTGCGAAAATCGAATCTCGCTAAGTAATAAGACAAACCTCTTTTCAAAGACTTTCTAATTTCCTTCGATATTAAGACTCCAGATTATATACTAATTCTAAGATTCAGATACGATATACATATTGATACAATTAAAGCGTCTAAGGTCTTTAAATTTACAACCATTTTTGATGCATTCCCTGATATTTCATATAATTTCGAGCTGATTAATTTGGTTTTCGATTCAATATTCAAGGTTTCTATTTTTAAAATCTGATAAAATACGAAATTCCATCGTTATTATTACCTAATTTGTTGGCGAAACGAGGTTTTTATTAATTCATGGTTTAAAAGTTTATATTACCCGAAATATATGAAATCTTCAAATGTAGTTCCACCATTCACCTTACTAGTCTTTATGGGTTGGAAAAAACTTTATAATGTTGAGAAAGTTTGTGTAGTAGTTGATTTTGAACCCTTTAACAAATGTGTTATTTTTCATAATTATTTATTGTTTTTTTTAAAGCGACATTACTAATTCCTTATTAAGATTATTTAATATTTGAAAAATTCATTTAATGTAGTTCTTCCTTTTGTAATAATTGGTATATTCAAATTTTCGGAATTGATTTATCTTTATGAGCTGTTGTTGACTTCAACGTTCTAAAGTGATTTCTATAGGTTTTCGAAATTCACTAAAATTCTCACGAAGATTCATGAACCTTATTTTTAAATTATATACATTATTTTGAAGCGCTTTCCTCGATGATATTATCATCGTTTCCTATAAATTAGAAGATTATTAGAAACATTGGGCACAATTTTTTTTTTTTTCATTAAAGATAGATTCTCCTTATTTGTAGAATGATTCTATATAAAAATTTACTTTATAGAATCACTAGAGTTTCACGTGGAAGGTATTGGTCTTTTAACTATCTTTCAACGTATCTTTTCCTTCCAAAACATTTCATTTTTAATTACATTTAAAACGTTGGAAACATCCGTGATAGTTACTGTTTTTTTTTTTTTTTTGCGCTCAACGGTTCTATACTTTGCCTATTTATCTAAGTTATTATAGATATCAAAGACTTATTTTTTAGCCATAGGCCGTAATGCTAGCCGAGTGGAAAATAATAATCTCGAAAAACGTATGTATTACACTTAAACCACAAAAATTGCGCCTATAAACCAGGGGAAATTTTTTTCACTACCTTGTAAAAGTACTTATACAATACAATTCGTTTGCATTACTTAAAACCTTTTTTATCATTATTTGTGTAGGTTTTTGGAAGTCTACAAAGAGGTTTTAGTACTGTATCTTTCTAATATAAACCTCAATATATCGAAAAATACGGTGGATTTATTTCTATCATTCTTATTTAGCTTGTCATATTTCTTAATATATATCTTAACAAGACATATTTAAATTATGGACCTTCGAAAATCGGGTAACCTGTTTCGTTTTGGCTTTTAATCGCATTAGAATAACCTTGGTTGAAATTTTTTATCTAATTGTTATTTTTATGAATGATGAATTTATAATAGGTATTGTTAATAAAACTTCGCTTAATATAGTATTTACTGATCGGATAAATAAGAGACTTATTAATATTGACATTTACCCAGACCTATATAATTTGGATGTTTTCTATTTCCTTCAACTATTTAATTCTATTTGAAATACTTTGTTGCAATTACTGATACCCGCGAAAAGAAAGATTCGTTTTCCAAAAGAAATACCTATATTTAATTTAATTTTTAATGATTTTCCGGTAATATTTGATGAAATTAATCATATGTTGGACGTCGCGGAAGTGGGTTTCCCTAAGAATAAACGCCTTGGGTTCTGGATTGTATACAAAGAAAAAGCTATTGGGCAAGCTATTACTTCGGATTAAATTTAAGGCGCGTATATTAATAAAATAATTATTAATAGTTTTCAAGATAGCTATCTTTTTCTTTTAGTTAATCTTCTCCTTTACAATTTGGATATAAATAGTCGTAACATAGTCTTTATTCTTATTCAATTCATTTGAAACATTTTCCCCAATATTCATAATAATAGGTATAATTTTACGCTAAAATATGTAAGAATTTTGTTAGATGGCATATACTTAGTATGTAAACGAATTTTCTTAAAAGAGTATTATTATTATTCCGTCCGATCCTATAATCAAGTAACAAGAATTAAAAGCTTGTTAGATTCCTTTAGTAAATTAAAACGCTAGAGGAGCTTATTTAAACTATTTGTATAGATTTTTTCACTGTTTTACTATTAATGTAATTTAGTAGTACCCCTTAGGTGTTTTTTTCAAATTATACATGATTTGACGTTATCATGCCAGGTACTTCAAGAACTTGATAAATTACTTAGTTATAGCCTTGGTATACTATTCACATAACAAATTATTGAATGGATGTAATATATCACTGCTTACGATTATGAAATTAACCTTACCCAAAAGAAATTATTTTAAATCTAAATACCAAGACTTTTTCCGCTTTTTAATAAAATTTATGAAAAGGATTTAAAACCAAAATGGACAAAATAACAATTTATTATTCGTAAGGTAATAGACAGGCTAAGAAAAAAACGTAATTCGTTGAATTCGCATTATATTATTTCATCGTTTAATATGCGGGATAAAGGTAAACTAATTTGATTATTAAATTCTAATTAAACATTAATAAGGTATTTTTTTCTTGTTATCGACATTAGTCTTTACGAATATTTATTCGGCTTGAAATTCCACTTTCTTTTAAATTATCATAATCATTTTTTATCTCAATAATAGACGGAAATTCCTCTTGTAATGAAATTTCTCCGCTATAACGCTTAGTTTACAATAAATTTCGTTATTTGAACATTAAACTTCCTTATATTTAATATTATCGTTAAATATAATTCACTATGGAAATCGTATGTGGTAAAGCATTGAAAAAGTCTACGAATCTTTGAAACGATAAAGAAAATTATCACTTTTATGCCTAGGTTAGTTTATTATGGTAAATTGTATAGGAAAACTAATGTATACGTTCGACTTTCCTGCCAATTTGAAAGTTTATTTTTCCGTCAACATTTAATATTTAGTACTTTACGATAAGCGTAAAAATGTTTTTTCTCCCTGCATACTTCTGATGAATGGATGAGTGCGGTACAAAAAATCTTAAAAGAAAGATTAATTAAAAATCAAGAAATTTTTAGAGAAACTTTGGAATCATCGTTATTAGATAAAAAAAACTTAATTTAATTTTTTATTTATTGCAAAGGTCAAAAATTCATTGAAGATAGATAGAAAGTTATGGAATATTGGGAAAATTATAAGGCACTTATTGAAGCATACGAAGAGTTTGTGAAAAGGCTGTTTCATGAGAAGGTTGTCTCATGAGAAGGCTATCCCACGAGAATCGCTTCTAGTAAGAATAGTCTCGCGCTTCGCTTCTCGCGTCTCGAGTCTCACATCTCGCGTCTCACTTCTTGCGTCTCGCGTTTTACATCTCACATCTCACTTCTCGCGATGTTATACAATGAGGAAATTACCTTTCTTTTTGGTCTTGGGGACTTGTTATACACTTATATCAGGAGACATAATTTTACAGGAGGAAGGAAGGAAAGTAGGAAGGCACGTGACTATGCCTGCATAATATGCATGCTCAGCTTTCTCTGAGCTTATAGTTCTAGCTAGTTTCTTCCTCCTTAATCTTCAGAATATTACACTGTTTTAATATTACGTTGTTACTTTACACGCGTATCAACATTGCCATAGATTAATCGAAACTTTTCAATGTCACTGTTTTTATATACTTCGAGAAAAGCTATTACGTCGATTTTCAAGCGTTTTTAGTTGGTTATTCGCATCTTGGAAGGGCCTTCGAATAATCTTGGCGAATCGATAAAAATAACAACCGAAATGGACGGAATCCTCAACTATTTGGTAACGATATTAAGTATTTCCCACATAGATATTCTTATAACGAAACCGGTTTTTATCTCAAAGTTTTGAAGGTAGGTACGCTATGTATACCCCTTTTGCATTGAACAAAGGTCTAATAAATTAGATTACTGATGATGACGAATTAGTTATCCCAAAAAATTTCTTTGTTAACGATTATGACGAGGAATCAGATTTGTGACGACAGTGTAATATTTGATACAAAGAAACAATTCACAAAAAATGAACTTAGCTTTTAACAAATCAATAGGGATTATATTAATCACTCTATTTAAATCATTCATGAAGCATTGCGAGCGTTTCTTTAAACAATCTTAATCCTTATTCACCGAATATTAGAATCATACCGTTAATAATTGTGTATATAATACCTTTGGTTGACATAAAATTGTAATATAATTAAAACGGGATCGATATTACATTTACTATTTAGCATTTATCATATTAGTTTTATCAATCTTAACTAGACTAGTAACTTTCAACTATTGGAGAAAATTAAGGTATTTTTTATTTATAAGATTAACACGATATATAGTTATTTAAGATCAATTAACATTTGAATGTTAACCTTTTGTAAAAATCGTAATTGACTTGTAATTTCAGAACTTTTAGTCCTTAATCGTAGGTTATACTATGGCTTCAAATCTAATGATTTAAAAAAAACATTGTATGGTTCATTTCAGTATTCACTACGTCAAAATTATCATCCTTTTACAGAATTCATAGTCATTGATCATAAGTTGAAGATTTGATATTTATTGTAGATTAAAAATGCGACTAATAGATTAGGAATCAATAACTACTTTTTTTGGATTCTATGTATAGTGATTTGAAGTATTTTATAACTATCTCAAATAAATATTTATCACAGGATTCTTGGGATAATTCCAATAAGATAATCATTTATACATTAATGGAAAATTTCGTGAAATCTTAAGACGTATTGTGACTATTAAGACTAAAATTATCATTAGTATTCGCTACTGATTGTGCTATTGATACAACTATCAAACTATAATTTACTTTTTGAGTCATTGATGATGACGTAATGATTTAGACTGTACTTTTATGAATTTATCGCTAAACAATTAAATGAGATTTTGTATATGGTACATCTGTGGTCTCTCCTTGAATCTTGTGAATAATATTCAACTTTAAAATCGTAATATTTTTATTATCACAGTTAAAGTCGTATTTCGATACTAATTTGTTACTCCACGTATAAAAAGTTCATTATTCTCGATCCTATCTCTTTTATTCAAAGGTTTATCATAAGTCTTTATTATTCCTTATGTACGAAGTTTGATTTACAGGTCTAGATTATCCTTCTCTTCCCTACTAACATAAATAATTATATAAATGAGCCTCAGTTTATATTCCTTATCCTTATCTTTGTCATTTCTTTCATCCGGTATTGAACCGCGTGACCATCGCTTTGTTAGCTAATTAATTACCATGTTAAGTTGGTTATATTGATTTTTTTTTTCAGTTTGGATATTTTTGTTAGCAATAGCCCCAATGTAAGGTTTAGAATAAGACTTGCGGAATATGGTGTGACGGTGAATAGTTTTAATAACTGCTGTTTGATGAAAACTGTTTAAAGTTGTAAATGGATTGTTTTTTTTTCCTGGCTCATATTATTCAAGGATTTTTGTTTATAATAGTCAAGTTCATATATTAATCGTTTATAAACCGTTTCAATATTAAAAACATCATTTACATAACATCTTACGGATGTTTTCTTAATTTCTATAAAATCTTATTGTACGCCGCAATAATTTTGAAGTATTTCCACATTTAGGATATTTATTCGTTGACATAATATATGCTCTGAAAATCTTTAGGGTCGGAACCAGGCCGTCAAAGACTAAGGTATCATTCAAGCCTTTAATTTCTCTTGAAAGGCATGCCTCATTATCTGTAATTCTTGCAATCTTTAACGTAAAAATTTATACATTCTTCGAAGTAACGTGTATATCTTATTAACATTTCCAATATTTTAATGGGTTTCTAAAAAAATACTTATTTATGTTGAATCCTTATTTGTTTCATATTAACATGAAAATTAGTCGAAAAATTAGTGTTAACATAGTGAACGATGAATTTCCATGGATCAAGTAAGTGTTTATCCACAACATTTTTAATACTCTCCAGGTATACTTTGTCAGTAAAGACTTTCAAAATTTAACGCCGTGGGAAAGGATTTCTAAATTTACAACATGAAAAATAGGTTCTTAATTTAGAGAAGAGACGATAACCAAAATCTTACGATTAAAATTCATACTGTTATTCAAATTTAATTTAAATGTTTAGTTGCTGAAGTATGTATTTAACAATCATTATGAATATTTTGGAATACCGTTAACACAAAGGAATTTAGATATTCATGTTCTGAAAGTTTGTAGATTTTGTAAAGTTCATTAAAGGTTAAGTGATTGAATAGTGGATATAGCTAACGAATTTCTTATTTTGTTAAATCATTACCGTTATTTATAGTCCATGAAAATAGAATTATTTGTACTCTCATTCAAAAGCAAAAGGAAGTATTTGGTTTTCTTTAACCAGCTTATTAGCTTCAATATCAATATAAACGCCGAGAATTGAACTTTGAATTAAGCTTTGAAATAAAGCTTTAAGATACTATATATTTTCAAGACTCGTAATCTTGATTGGGTATAAAAACTCTAGACTTGATCGGGTCATAATATTCGACCGAAATAGTTCTCATTCGTCGCCTACTTACGTGAAAGATTTGACTTCGATCCTGAAAAGGTGGAATAACTTATAAAATATATATACCCAGGCCTAAATCCTGCGGCGATACGGAAAATATACTTTGAAACTCGTTTAACGAACTACTTTTGTTGCGAAATGCCGCAAATCTCAGGAGTGTAAAAGAAAGTATAAATTAGATATATTACTAAGCGGCTTATATAACGAAAAAAAAAATTTTATAACGAGCTAAAGCTATTCAAAGTAATAAAGAAAAACCTCGTTGAACAGGAGAGGCAGCGAAATTAGTGGTGATGATATAAAATACGTTATAAACAAACATGTATAATGAAATTGTTTAAATCTTGAAACGTAAAATAAAAATTTGACTTCATTTATACTTAAATTCAGGTTGAGGAGGCCATGTTGGTATAAGTGGTGAGGGATAGAATAGTTGCTTATAAGAGTTGTTTTATGAATGAACCGTTGTGTGGAAGATGCACCGGGTCAATGACGATCTTCATAGCCAAAAAAAGGTCGCCGAAAAAAATTCAAGTGGTGGTAAAGCTAATTAGCGATATTATGGTGGAAAAAAGAGCATGTGAGATAAGGGTATTAAGAGCGATTGGGCTTGAATTTTTTTTTCGGAGGGTAGGTACTGTTAAGCCTTATAATATAAGTTTTTAAACTTTTTTAACAAGGTTATCCGTGCACCCATGCTAAGAAAGTTGATATCAGATCGAAGATGTAGTCAGTTAGTTACTGAGTTGGTTTGCGAGCAGTATTTTTATGTTATGTGATTTGTTTTAACGCGTTATTTTTAGCATATAACGCATTTTTGCCCTCGTAATTTGCTATGCGGTTAATTTAATTCTGACTAAAAGTAGTAGAGTATTAGGTGTAATATATTTCTTGTCATTTGTAACGTTTATCAATGGGGTAACTAATAATTGGAAATTAGAATTGTTATAGATCCAATACTTTTTGTCATTATTACTATTATAATTCTTACGATTGCAGTATATTCTTAAGCCTTATCCACATAAGTATTTCGAGAGAAGCTTCTAATTTGATATATTTGATATAGGGTTTGGATCATAAAACATACCGTATTTACAGTTGATACAGTACGCTATTGAAAGGTTTTTATCGTCTTAGTTATGAAAACTATTGGCTTGGGAGAACAGATCAACTAAGTTTGGCATACGTGTTATAATAGTCGCCAAGAAGAATTGAAGATGGTAAAAAAGCCTTGACAAATGGCATTTGTGAGTTACAAGGCGTATTGAAACTCTTAAACTCCCGTAACAACTGCTTAGACCTATTTTCGAAAAGCTTTTTTTCAGAGAATTCACTCCCTATTGTTTGTTAATATAATATAAACTTATTAAGTGTCTAATTAAAGATATCTATAGTTATTTTCTTCTATTTTCTATATATCATCTTTGTTTAACATATTATTACTCAATCCGTGTAATATTTTGTAAAATAGAAGTTGTATTGGAAGTGATTTTTCAATCTTGTTATAGATTTTAAGAAATTTGTATGCTTAAATTATTAACAATAGACAATAGTTTTTATCTTATCCTGTGAGAGCTATTGGGAATAATACGTGGAAACCTAAAGATTGAATTTATATTCACTTGCAAATGTTGAAGAATGACATAACTTTCGTGTTAAGTGGATTATAAAGTTCCTCGTCATATTTTTCTGTATTATTCGAAATTTAGGCGAAGTTTGTCAGGAGTTTATAGTCAATATTAACCATTTCGACTGGCTTGGAAGGTAGGTTGAGACAGTAGTACCCGTCGTCCATAGCATTTCTTATAGTTAATTTGAATTCTAGGCCGTTATAGTTTTGGTAGTAAAAGTTATTGCCTGTAACTTGATCTTCTAAGTTCGGTCTTTTAGTTGCATTTATATTAGGTTTATTTGTGTAGGCGTATCATTTTTAAAAAATAATAATTATAATCTTCATATGACGTAATGGCGCTTCACACAGCTTTAATACTTTGACAATTCTAAGCATTACCCTGCCAATATTCTTAGCAGTTTTTCTTAACTAAACGCTGGATCTCGCCGTCATCAATTCCTTGTACCGAGTTGGTAAAAACTATTTTACGTGCTTCTCCTTGGCCGAGCGCATGTTCCGCGCTATCGCGATCAGGAGTTGGATTATCCCATAGATTAAAAATTCTCATCATCAAAATGTAAAGGGTTACCACTCGAGAAGTTAAAGGTTTAACTCATTTGGATATTAATAAATGGTGTCTTTAAACTAGTATAAAGGCATTTGAAATTATTAGTAATAAATTTTCGTTTAATTTTTAGGTCATAAGCTAAAAGGTTATTAATTTAATGGTTTTGTTGGTCATCTTTTAATTTTGTCAATTTTAATAGTGTTTTTACGAATCCGTTTGAAATTTTATCTAAAATAAATATCCTTCATTTATTAATCTCTGTCTTTAACTTGACTTTAAATCATCAATGGATAGTTTTTCAAATATGAATATTACATTGGTCAAAGAACGTATGGAAGTTATGGAAAGTGCGGGCGCCGCAACTGAATTATTTGCCGACGTTCGAATTATAAATATATTAGTTAACGAAATTATTTATGTCCTTTTCGTGGAAGTTTTTGTAATCTTTTTACATCAGAGTTTTTAGTTGTAATAATCAACAAAAATTGGTCTAAGGGATTCGATTTCTTTTGGTTTACTGTTTTTAACAGATATTTTCACATTATACTTAGTAAGTTAATGTTAATTTAAGCGGAGTAAGAATTTAGCGATTTAAAACAGGTTCAACATAGCTGTTTTTCGCAACTTAACAGTTCTTTGTGGAGGATTGGCGTGTTTATGTATTTACGATTTGATGATTTTGATGTTTTCCAATATATTCGATTAATTTTCCTATAGTATAAGGAGAAAAACACTCTGTATAAGAGGTAAGTTTAAAGGTTGTTTAACGTCAGAGTTATTATTTGTTATATAGTATTAAACTTAGTGGTTTTCTATTTATAGATTGTAATGGTAGTAATATCGATTGAGTTATTAGCCAACTTTTAAGGGTTGGACAAATTGGTAATCACTTTTTAACAATTGATTTTAAATCTTTTAGCGGCTATCTCAATGCTTCTCTTCAAAACCTATTCAATCATTTTTTTGGTGTTTTCATAATGATTCCGTCGCCACTATTAAACTTCCGTAAAATTCCAAAGAAATCCAAAAGTCTTTTCTGTTCATTTCATTTCCGTTAAAAAAACGACGTAATTAGTAAAGGTCTGTCGTAAAAATCTTTCTTATATCTTGAAATACAAAGTATAACCGGAAATTAACTTCTTCTTTTACCTAGTTTATATATATTTAACCTAATAAACACTTATAAGTATTGATAGATCCTTTAGACGTGTCAAAGTTGTATATTCGAAGTGTATTTAAAGTAACAGTAGTATTGCAAAATTCAGGTGGTGTATTGTTTTTTTTTCTAAGTTTGGCAGACCGCTAGCTGGTCTTCACATTACTTTATATATACAATTGCTTGAACCGTACACTATATTGAATTGTGCAGTTTATTTAAATTTATTTTTAGTGAATATAGTTAACTCTGAATACACTGCACTTAAATGATATTCCAAAAAAAGTTGATATTTAAATAAACAACAAGTTTTTATTCGGAATATATGGTTATATGAAAGTAAACCACGTTAATTAAAAGAAAATCAAATTTTGGAAATGAAAATCTTTCCAAACAACAATTAAAAATACGTAGTTGTATTTTAATAAATCGTTAATCCGTATATATAGTGTTTACAATGGTAGTGATACTTATTTAAATCTCTGTTAAAAGGAATAGGGTTCTAGTTTCGAGAATATCAATAAGTTTGCTATTGTTAAGGCTTAACAATATTTGTTTATTATGCTTTCAAAATCTATATCATAATCCTTCATTTAACAAAAATATTTTCAAATGTATGAATTACCAGTTCAATTTAAAACCCAAATAATTCAGACATTCACCGGTTGACTGAATATTTCTAGTGGTAAATGAACAACTTGAAAAAAGTTATTAATATAATATTGTTGAATTTAAGGATGGTAAAATTCATAATCTCTGTAAACGAGTTCGTTGTTAGAATAGAAGTTAATTGCAGTACATTTAATTCAACTATACTTACAGTTAGTTGATTATACTGACTGTAAATTGACTATAACTTGTTGGATTTAACTTTATTAGGAGCAAGTCAACTGCGGTAGGTGACAACTTCAGGTTGGAGTACAGTCCAAGCAGTTGGCCGTACAAATTAGGATGTAGATCGGCTAGCGGTCTGCCAAATCTAGAAGTAACACATCACCACTTAATACAACACTAGTTTCTTCAACCACAGAGATTCGAAACGACTACTTTGCAACGATAAAAACCTACCAACATCCAAAATTAATGATCTAAATTTGCATTTTGAGTTAGCTTTGTAATGTTATTATTTGTTAGGAATAACTTGAATAGGTAATTGATTATTGTAAATCAATAGATTTACAATTCGTTTCTTGAATGAAAAATGGTAATATACAACGTATTATCTTTTATAATTTGCGGTGTCAAGATATGTTTCTATATAGATGCAACTACTCACAATACACCTAAAATCAGTATCTAATAAATTCAATTGCCTAGAATTACAATTGTTATAAATACTTATTCTCGTAAATTATATGAGTAGTTTCGTAAATTCCAAACCATTGGTACCAAGCTTTCTGTAATAAAAGTAATGAATTTTGAGAAAGTATATATAATTTATGAAATAGAAGGATTAAATTGAATGAATGGTCAAAATAACCCAATCAGTAATTGAACCAAAGATATACCCCCTAAAAACATTGTAATGTTTATATATAAAAATAGACGAAGTGTTAAAATTTTGAATTATATAAACAAACCTATATGTAATGATATTGAACAGGAATTCCCTAGAATATTAAACAATCTGTAAGGTAATATCAATAAGTAATCAGAATATTCAATTTACTAAAAAATCATCAAAGGGTGGTGACATATAGATTAATGAAAAAAACAAATATATAAGATTATGTAAAGTAGATATTTGAAATTGAAGTTGGATATTTATAATTAAATGTTTATTTTGGGTTAAAATATGTAATAATAAATTGAAAAATACATATTTAATTGAGTTTCATTATTATTTTTAATTGAACTTTGTATGTGTTAGTAGGCTTTTATAGTAGCAACGTAGTTGATTTGAATTGCAGTCGAAGAAACTGGTGTATTATATAAACGGTGGTCATTGGTTTCTTCTAAGTTTATCAAACCACTAGCCAGTTTGCGTATCAATCTATATAGACAACTACTTTCTTTGTACTGTATATTGAATTGGGCACTCCACTATATTTGAATCATATTCTATACAGTTCAATTCCAAATAATATAGTTAACTTTCAGTTAGTAAAATCAACTTACAGTTAGCATAAGTATTTGGATTTTAACACAATCGACTGTTCTTTGAACACTGTCGACTTTTCGTTTTTGTCCGTGCGCGCTAACGTAGTCGATTACTTATTTAATGTAATCTTCAAAGTTATCTGTAATCCCTTCAACAAAACTCTCGTAATTTCTAACCTATTTGGCACCCAAATTATCTAAAATTAAAATTTTCCGCCTCATAGTTCCAGGTGTCAACTTCCCAGATTCCCGTAAATAAGTTTTTTTTTATAAATCTATACGTCATGAATTTTATACCTTTACTAATAAGGTTAAATACGATTTTTTACATACTATTACCTTGGAAATTCTTCAGTAAACTAAGATATCTCTTTTCCCTCGCATTAAATAACAGCAGATCTACATATCGTAATCTGTACAGTGAATCTATTATTATCCACAAAATTTTCTAAGGCGTTATTAGGTATAACATTCATTATAGTGTCAGTGGGACTGTTTTTGTGGTTAATTTACCCACATTAGTTAATCTCGGGGGTTTTTTATATCTTTCTCGATATCATTATGTATTGGAACTGAATTCAAGTGCAATGCAGTTAAGTTAATTTCAGTACAGCCTAGTTGACTATATTGACTGCAAGTTAGTTAACTATGGAGTGTCCAATTCAGACTAGAGCGCGGCCAAGTAATTGACTATGAAAATTAGTGTGCAGACCAACTAGCGGTTTTACAAACATAGAATAATACATCAGCTACTTGACTCCTGCAATACTACTGTTACTTCGACCATAATTCGAATCAGGAACGTTTTAATATCGAAAAACTTATCAACACTGATTAGTACTTATGAGTATAAGTACATATAACCAACGTAGAAAATTAAATTACTTTCTAATTATGCTTTTCATTGTCTCCCAAGGTAAAGTAAAGGTTTCTTTTCTCGAAAGTCTTTCACAAACTGCGGCGTTTTGTATGGCAATACGTAGAGAAGATCACTATATTGCGGTGTTTTTTATGGAAATTAAGAAGTAGTAACAGTATCACTAGTGAAAACATTAAGAAATTTTCATGGAACCCTTTTTGAAAAACGTTAAAACTGATCATTGAAGATTCAAATCGTTAAAAAATAGATTACCAAGTTGCCAAAATCTTTACAATTGGGAAACGGCTAAGTCGCTACTATTATCGTTATTGCAAATGGCAAAGTCTAAAACCTTTGCACCAAATAAGAACACTAGCAACAAATAACCTTTAACAGAAAAATGAACCTCATATATAACTATTTTCTCTTCCTTTACATGACATCATTGATTGAATGTGTTATCGAATATGTTAAAATCATAATTTCAAAAAAAATCGAAATCATTAACTTATATCAAATAGTCACGTTATATCATTTCCAAATAGTGACACCCCTGCAACTAAATAGTTAGGCCCATACCTCGAAATTTAACTGTTTATAACTTTAATTAATGTTAACCTCATGATTAGAATGTTAAAACGGTATCTGAAAACACAAATATAAAAACTATTAAAGTATTTCAATTTCTTTTCACCGATTATTACAATGAAAATCGTTAGTTTAAAGATTTTTATACCGAATGAACGGGAAAACACCTGAATAATTTCTTTAGCTAATTTATAATCGATTGAAACCCGAAATGATTCATTAAGGTCCCAATATTTTGAAAACTTTGGAAAATACTGTACGAGGTAAACGATCAAATAAGGAATAAACGCTTGAAAATATTCAAAGATAAGTTAACAATAAATTTTAATAATTGTGATATTTTCATACTAAATAGGAAATCAAACAGGTTGAATACTTTTTTTACTTGACCAAAATAGATGAATACTTTTAATATCTTGAATTCCGAGACGTAAACAGAAAACGAAAAACTACAATAAATTATTATTACTACATACACTTAAAAATACCATCCCTTAATCCTTAATGAAGTCAAATTCTGATTTTATAGGTTAAAACCCCTGTTAAAATACTAGGTAGTTCAATTTTAGTTCCCGCCTATGGTACCACGAAGTATTCCCTCAACTGAGTCAGAGCACATAAAGTAGTAGCTTCTAAAGAGGCAAGCGGAAATAACGTCAGTGTTATCGAACATTAAATTAATTAAAATTGTTTTTGCCTGCTTTAAAGTCGTTAAATATTTTAATGTTTCCCCTAAACTCATCAAATCTTTCAAGGCGAAGCTACATACGGCAAGTCCATCTATACTCGTAAGTCTATTACAGGTTTTATCATAGAAATTTACCTTTAGGGTTAGGCGACTTGCAACTACCTCCATTACGGCAAATTTAAAGGTTTAATACTTGGATTAGGAAGAAATAATAACAATAACTGAGATAATAATCATAACCTACCCTCTAAGCTAATTAAAATGCTCGATATCAATAATAAGATTTCTACTAAATTCAAAAAGCTCTGAAATAGCATAGAAAGATATGACAGGAAACGTTATAATTTATTTGATATAATGATGATACCGTTTCTCAATATTCGTAAATGAATAGAGGTTTGACTTTTAGATTTCCACTTATTATTCCCAGGATTCCTCACAGATTAGGCCAATAATTACTGCTTAATGTTTTTGATGAAGGAACAAATTGTCCGTGAAATTTATGACGGAATGAAACGTTATTTCGAATACGACATTCATCTCACATAATATCATAACATTTTTGTATCGACCAAGTGGACAACTTTCATGGTCAATATAGAAGAAAAGGAAACACTATTTAATGTCTTTAACTAAATGTTTAACACATTTTTATTATACTAATAAGCAATAGAAAAAGTATACGTTAGTAAAGCTAAACTTTGCGAGCAGGTATAAACGGCTATCACTAACGTTAATGGGTTTCAATATGCCATATAACGCCTCAATATTACTTGCAAATGGTTTTTAGCCAGTTTTAGTATTTTTTTATGACTGTAATAACACGTATACCAAATTTAGTTGGTATGTACCCTCAAATTAACAATTTCAGAAATACGGACTAGGAAGACGAAGACCTTTAATTATCCATTATATAGTTTGAAAGTACCAAAGGTTTTTACGTTTGAAATCTAGTTTACATTTTATGAATTAAAAGCTACATTGACAATGATAAAATAGACAGGATTCAAAAAGATTTGTTTATTGTAAATAATGTCGCTATGATAATAATAAAAGGTATTTTATCTATAGCATATCCGGATATTGATAAAGTTGTTACCTCATTATTGAAATGTATAAATATTAGGTGACGTATTACATCTAATACTTCATTTATTTTAAAAATGATTATTTGGATAGTTTCGTAGACTTTCAAGGTCAAAATGCTTACAAAGGTAAAAATAACGCGTTATTGTTAGTAATGTGGATTTAAATACTGTTTTTTTTACAACAATTGCGTAATTTACCAACCATATTTTCATGTACAGTTTGTTGGTAAAGACTTTTACCTTAATTATAAAAAATAAGTACCTAACTCTTTACATATATTTAACCTTAGCAATTGTCAGGCGAACCATACGTTTCAAGTAATTATGCCAGACACTAGGGTAGTAAGAAACTTAATAAGAAGCTATACCTAGTACATTGTATTTTCGACGAGAAAGTACTATATCTACAGAGATCAACCGTTAAGATTCTATTAAAACTAGAATTAGCTTCAGCTTAGGTGAGGAACTATTGTTACTATAATCGACGACTATATAAATAGTTATTAAACCGATTAATATTGATATCCTTAAGTCTATTATATTATTTGTTCTTTATGTAAACCAATAATAAAATTCTAAGCATCAGTTATAATGTTATTCCTAATAAGTTGGTTAAGGGTATATAGATGTTTCTTTTTGTCTTTAAATAGGGTTACATATAGTATTTCCTTTAAGTATTGAATGTAATTATAATTAACTTAATGAAGACGGATATTCTTAATTACATCTATGCTTTAATTATTTAGCCGTGGAAAAGCTATACAAGTTCTTTACATTTTTAAGGTTTAAAGATATAAAATACTTGACGCTATAAGCTATTAAAATTTTTGGAAACTGTTTTCCAACTCACATTCAGTCGTCTAAAAAGTTTCAATTTACCTTGAAAAATAATGAGAACTTTAATTGTAACACTTTGGTGAACGTTTCTCATTTGGATAACAAACTTTTATTTTATGTCGTAAATTCAGCAACCTTGTTTTGACGGTGTAAAATATTTTAAATTGCTGTCGGCGAAGAATACGTAAGAGGCATCAAATTCATTGTGAATTGACACATACCTGGGGGTTCCAAATGTTATTTTACCTAACGTCGATATTGATTTATTTATAACAGAGCTTGAAGTTAATGTTAAAATAATGGGGATTTAGTGTAAACAAGTATTTTTTGAGGAAGAGTATAAGAAAGGTTAAAAGAGTATATAAGATACTTTGTATACCGTGTAACATACTTGTTTTCAAATTTGTAACCTTAACAGACCAGTAAGAACGTTTTTAAATAGCGGTAAAGGGCTCGAATAATACGGTTGGTCTTAATGACATAATATTATAACTGATAGTCTTTCGAGAATATCCTCTTTTAACAAGTAAATCATCACTTTTAGTAATTACCTGGAAGAAAGCTATATCATACGTTAAAGATTTAAAAGAATTGCGGAGGGAATTTTCTAGACGCGAAGTTAATAATACCTTTAAAACCAAAAACGGCCCTACAATGATAGACGTGTTAAATTTGATATTACGAAGTGAAATTCTCGTATTTGGAGAGACAAGTAAATAAGATATCCTATTTAAATGATAATTATTGCAAACCTAAATGTAATTTTCAAAACTATCAATGGTCTTACAAAAAGTTTTATAAATCAAAGTAAACCACATATTAGTGCATCTAACGATAGAAATCCTTAAAATAAGCAAAGTCATTAATATAACCATCTTGGTTTTATAATGGATAAGCTGATAGTAGGACATGATAGTGCTAGAACATTAATAAGAAGGACTACTAAAGATAAGGATAAAGAATATACACTTGGTCGTATATATACAACTATATAGATTAGTAAAAACAAAAAAGATCGATTAAGATTAAGCCATTGAACTCCGCGTGTAAACAATCATAAAAGTTTTAGGTAAACCCTTTGAATTAAATAATAAAGTCGAGTTTTATGGACTTTTTATACAAAAAGTTGTACAATTTGTATTTAAACGCGACTTTAATTTTTACAATCCAAAATGGTATAATATTTAAATTTAATGTTAATTACAAAGTTAAAAGCAAAACCATTTGAAAACCGTACTAGATATTACTCCTATTACATTGGAGAAACGATTTTAAAATTAAAAAATAGATCGTTATATAATAGTTAATGGGTGAAAAGATGAGATACCTCTTGATAGTTACGTTGATAGTAAATTCAATTGCAAAAACTAAAATAAAGCTTATCCTTCATAATAATTATATTACTTGAACGTATACGGTATAGATAATTAATTTATGAAGTATCATTCAATTTGTGTTTCCTTAAAAACTCTATAATAAATACATATTAGAAATGTTTATATGATATGTTAAACCACTATATGAATTAACTAAAAGAGGTGTTTATAGGATTTTAACCTGTTAATCGTATCTTATATAAAAGCTAGATATAAAATACTCAATTTACAACCTATATATATTAATTAAGTAAGATTAAAACTTTGGTATAGAAGGTATTCAGACTAACGATATACTGTTCGTTGCAAATGTTGGTTTTATAGCTTAAAAATAATATGATATCAAAAACTCAAACTTCTAGACTTATAAACCTATAGCGACTTTAACTAAAGGAAAATATTGAGACTTTAACGGATCGTTAATTTATATATATGATATTAACAATATTTAACTTAGTTTCTGTTAAAAGGGCGAGAGCACTAGCATTGCAAAAATTGATAAAGTTACCGTTGCAAGGGTTTCAAAATACCTAAACAAATGTACTTAAAGCAGTTATATCGCGACTCAATGCCAGCCAATGATATTATAGGATTTATCAGCTATGATATCAACCTTAATTCCAACTAATAAAGATTACGATCGATTAAATGAAATTTAGACTAGCAACTAAATAATTTGGATAGAGGTATTAGTATAGGTTCTATTGATTTATCGAGGGTTTAGTTGATGATTTTTACAGACGACTCCTTTGGTAACAATACTAATTTATCGTTATAAATCGGAGTTCGTATAACGATCGTTAACGAAGATAAATTATAAGACAGCTGATTTCCTGTAATTATAAACTTACTTAATTAGAGTTTTATTAAATATAAAAGAACCACGCTAAATATACTGATTGCCTATGTTTATAGAAGAATGGCCAGCTTTAATATTTGTATATTTATATAAAAAACGCTTAACTTAGTTACCATGCAATCAAGGGTTTCACTTATTCCGGTCGGTATTTATACCAACCCAAAAAGCCTCTTCCAATATGTTTTCAAATAGGGAAAGACCAGTGAAAAACGCTCAATAATCTATATAATAGCCCTCCACGAAACCTACCGAAACAGGGAAATCTTGGAGTTCTGATTTATCGATAAAGGGACAATTTTATTAATACCAGTACAAAATTTGCACCGAATAAAGTCCTAAAAAAGTCTGTCAATACTAAAAGGCTAACCATAATAATTGAAGGATACGTCGAAAGGCCATTTATTAAAATATTATGTAACGAATTATGAGAAGGAAAACGAAGATACCCTGGAAAACTAAAAGATTGTCAAGAGGTCGAGGCTGTTATTAAAGACGGCTTAATTAAATGGCATGGGTCAGTTGAGCGTACAGGTATAAATAAGTCAAAGAATTCGAGTACGGAATTAGGTACAACATTTGGAGGCGGAAATACAAGTGGTAAGGAATGATCCGACCTTACCAATGGCAGTAAAGTTTAAACAAAGTAAGACTTGCGTGACCGAAAAGTTTTCTGACAAAACGCATTGACATTGGCATTAGGACCACAAAACAAAAAACCGTGAATGTTGGAATGAAATTAAAGTGTAATACATTAAAGTTAATTTCAATACAGCAAAGTTAACTGTACTTACTATGAATCATTTGACTGTAAAGTATCCAATTGAAACTAGGTTACGGGCCAAGCAATTGGCTATATAAATTAGTGTGCAAACCGGCTAGCGGTTTGCTAAACGTAGAAAAACACATACAAAATTGGACCAATGCATTTTTTTATTGAACTATCACCGGGCAGTGCCAACTGCAAAGTATTGCACTAGCTGCTACGAAATATACCTGTAGACACCAGCGGAAAAGATCCTAACACGAGGCCGACAGGGCTATTATAAGCCGCCGCAACCCCTCGCCATCCCTTGAATTAAAAACTTAGGGTGCCTCATAGTTTAAAAAACCCGGAAGCGTGTAAATTGTAGCCTGGTCGAGCCGTGAAGTGCGGCCGTTTTATTCTTCACCCAGCGCTTGCTCGCGCCAAAGATATAATTGTATAATCCCTATAAAATGACGGGGGCCCCATAAAGTAAAAATTGCAAGGTTAAATCCCGTGCCAAGGGCGTAAGTAAAACGCGTGTGTAGTAGCGCGTAGGTATCGCGAGGTATGTTGTAATAACAGGGGGTCACTTATATACACGTAGTGGCTCGTGTATCGCGTCTCCCAATAAAAAGGGACCCCCTGTCAACAGGACCCTTAACTTCAAACCTTCTCTCAAATAACAAGAACATAACCAAAAACAGTAAACACCACCATATACCCTTGTAACCCCTGAATCCCTTGACTGGAGTACCCATGCTAACACAAGTAGTGGCTCCATTACGCAAAGGACACGCAGTTCACGCATAGATCGATGCGCGGATAACCACTGCAATACTACTGTTACTTCGACCACGATTCGAATCGACAAAGTTGTAAGGTTTAAAGGCCTATCAATATTACGTTGATTATCAGGGGTTTCCTATTAGTCGTGTCCAGTTTGGAACAAAACTTATCAAAAATTCGGAAAGAATTATAAATGATTATAGGTATCAAAGGTCATTTCAATTTTTTAGAGATAATCTTTGATATGGTATTAGTTATCATATCGATGTTCAATTTTGCTATCATACTATAAGCCTTCGATGTTAATAGGTTTCATATTACATGCATATATCGAATTGATATTAAATGTATGAGGTTTCTAGCAATTACAAATTGCTTATTGAACTAATTATCGTTAACAAATATGATAAGGAATCTAATTTAATGGATAAGGTTAGGTTTATTCGTCAAAAATCCATTCACGAAAATTATTAACTTCGTTGTCGTTCAATATACAGATATTATATAAATATATTTATACGAATGATTTATTTATTATTAAATACTTGTATTTGTTGGTAGGTCTTTATTGTTACAACGTAGTCGATTCAAATCACTGTGATCGAAGTAACTGGTACTGCATGGAAAATGGTGAATGTATTGTTCTGGGTTTGGCAAACCGCTAGCCGGTTGGCACAGTAATTTGTATGGCTAATTGCTTGGCCCGTGCCCTAGTGTGAAGTGGGTGCATACTGTACTTGACTTGCAGTCAATACAATAAACCCACAAAACAATATACTTAACTTGCAGTTAGTATAGTTAACTTTAATGTAAGTAAAGTTGATTTACTGCACTACAATTACTGCTATTGCAACACTAACCGCTGTTTATTTTGCATGCACACGCCAGTATAGTCGACTAATCTTTTCGGGTTACTACTACATTATGCCCTCATTAACTAGCGAAACCCCTGTTAATTCTACAACCTAATTAAACTTAATTACCTCCATTTGCTCCACGGTTCCGAGTTCTGACTTTATCAATTTCCATAAATAAGTTCTTCGTTACGGGTTTATATAAAGCTCAAACTTAGCCGTGCTAATCAAATTTAGCCGTGCCAATCAATCAGATTGTTAGCTTTAGTACCCTGTCAGCCGTCCAATTTACTAAGGCACCCTTGCTTTCTTTTTTTACACGTGTTGAGTGACTTGTTTTAGTGTATCGTCTTCATCTTTTTCGCCTTTACACTTTATAACATAATCTAAGTAGTTTTTCCCATAATTAGTAGTGTATTGGATATGGTATATTGTTTGCTGTTTACTGCGTTTGGTCAATGGGTGGCAAATCAATCAACAGCTACATTTGTTACGAATCTAACACCTCTTGCCACTATTACAACGATAGTTTACGCGGTTATCATATCCATTTGAATTTTTCTTTCATTTTTAACGTTAGTGTGGTTATAACTTTTAGTTCGAAGACTTTGAACCAAATCTTGAACGTTAGGACTACCTGTACTTGTAATCGATATAGTATTCTATTACGCGGTTTTCTTTATTTATATTGCGGAGGTTATTAGCTTAGGAATATATACTAAGAAAGTTTGGCGTGCGTGTAATTATAGTTGTAAGCGAAGATCGTAATTGGTTGAAAAAGCTTTCACGGGTGGTATTTGAGTGTTGTAAACGTGTATTCGAACTTGTTTACATCCGTGACTGCTGGTTATACTTGTTCGCGGATTATGGCTTTGCTAATATAGGCTTTTCTCATTGCTTGTTGGTATATTATTAGTTTGTTAAACATCTGATTATGTATATCTATTGGCGTTTTTTTTTTTTTTTTGGCTATTATCATTGTTTACTTCGTCGTAACTTAGTTTATATAAAATTGCGTAAGGTGAACGTTGTATTTGAAGTGACTTTTTATGCCGTTCTAGATCTCGCAGAAGGTTTTTGTTTTCATTAAAAAGGTCAGGTAGTAGTTTTTGGCGTAACTTGTGAAGATCCTAGGGAATAGTGAGTGAAAACTAGAAGGAAGTACCTTCATTTACTTGTATATATTGAAGAAGGGAATTATCTTTATATCAAGGAGATTATAAGGCTTTCCGTTATACTTCTTTGCGTTATTCCAGATTTTCGCGAAGTTTGTAAAGGGCTTTTAATAGATATTAACCATTTTAACGGATTTGGGGGGATGGTCAAGATAATCGTTTCAGTCTTTAGTATTGTTTATTGTTATTAACTCAAGCTTTGGGGCCTTGGATTCGCGATGTTAAGGGTAATTTCCCATCGCCTGGCTTGAAGGGTAAAGTCCTATGGTAGGATTTGGAGTAGGTTTGTGTTTGACACCGTTTCTTTTTTGGCTTGCTAAAATTGGACGTATTTTTCATAGGCTGGTGCCTGGACTGGTGTTTTCTAGGGATCTATCTCTGGTATTTACCATGCCCCTACGATTCTCTGGAGTTATCCTGTTACATTATCTAGATACCCCCTTTCCGTAGCTTATAGTAGCTTCTTGGTAGAGGAATTTTCCTTTCTTTTTTTTCATTAAAGATAATAAATAGTATTCGACCGCTATAAACGATAGCTTCAACTAAGTTCTTTCACATATTATTTTTAATTTACCCCCTGATGGTGTTTCAACTGTTTACAAACCGCTATAACTTAAGGTTATATCTTCTAACCTTTTAAACCTAGACACTTGAGCTTTAAAATGATTCCTTAACATACGTGTTGGAGATTAGGTTCAAAACGCTTTAGTAATGTAATACGATCATTTAACCACCCAATACAAACGATTTGCCAAAGCTTAACGTACAGAGTTCGTCGAGTAGGATTACGACGTTTGCGAGCATGCTTTATGTATAGAATAACGAAACACCGATATATTGGTTCCCATAAAATATTGTAGTACTAATATTCTAATTACGTTAACGAATATAATCCGGTAACTTAAAATCGTAGCCAATATATTTACGTTTTTAAAACGAATCCCCCTTTAAAGGGGGGTTGTTCCTACATTATCTACGAACGATCTAACAACCACATCACCCCTTGCTGGGGTTCGCGTCAACGATTACAATAACCTGGATTTAACCGACTCCAATTACTATATTGATAGCATATTCAATAACGCTAACCGTTAACAAATTGAACGTAACCCCCTCGACTAAATAATTAATTTTTCTGACGTTTAATTACGCTTTTTAGCATAGGAAGCTACGATATTATTCAAGTTGTGTGAAGACCATAAGTTCATTAGTATAAGAAAATATTACTTTTATAATATTTTTGAACAAGATGATGGACCCATATAAATCGTTATGAAAGGTTATTATGTTCGTGGTCATGACGGCTGCAATCATTATCTTGATGTTTTTATAAAGATGTTTCGCGCGTATTATTACGACACAAACGTATTAAAAGCCGTTATTGCCAAACTTATAAACATAAATCAAGTGTTTAAAAACGGGTTTACGTTTTTTTAAATGTTTAGAAAGTTTCATTTACGGAAGCCGGCGGTATAGACTAGAAATCCGACATTAAATTCACTATCTTAGAAGGAGTTATTAACAATATATTCGCTAGTGTTTTTCTTCCTCTTGAGATATCCGTTGATTATAACAAGTAGATCATCCGTATTCACTTTATTATTAATAGACGATTTTAAAATCTTTCTACTTAGTAACATAACATTAGTTACATTATTAATACTAATATTAGTAGTTTATTTTGTCACGTGAAGAGTAACGGCGACGTACTCGTTTGGGATAGCTAGAAAGATATTCTTATAACCTATAATTTTCTAATTAATATTAAATGGCGTGTTATTTAGTCAAACTTTTTGAAATTCAACCACCGTGAAAAAATTAGCTTATACTTATGATACGACTTAGACAGATATCGTATTTGTATCTGTCTATTGAATCCCGCGTAGCTTCCGAGCAGCTTTGGTACTAAGGTTAATATCGGTATTTACTTTAATTTTACCGACAACTTTATCTACCTTGAAGAGAAAAAAGCGTAAGTTTTATATATCATTATATATGGGAGTTGGAGGGATTTAAATTTCATCCGGTAATTCACTTTTAAATTTTGAATATATTGAATTTTATAAAAAATTCAATTTATAACTCCATTTAATTTGTTAACGATTTAGTGAAAATGTGTTATGATGTTATAGCTTTGTAGGTAAGTAGTTTACCTCTTAATTAAAATTACCGCGTACTTACATTCTACTCCAACGATTCGGCAAAGATATTCATTCTATACTTGGAATCATCGTACGGTTCCTTTTTTTATAACTTATTTAAATGTTCATTTTAATAGATATCAGCATCGCATTTGGATTTATACTATTTTCCATTTGTAATACAATATTTTTAGGGGCAAATCTGAGGAAGAGAATAAAAGAATAATTTACGAATTTTCGAAATATACGCTATTTTTGGGATAAGCGGGTACCTACCGTATATGGGAATAGGGTTCTACGTCGACATAAAAAATACAAGGGTGTTTCTGCCACCATTTTTTATATTATATTTCGTTAGGTTCGAAGGAATGAGGTTACCATTACGCGGTTTGACGCCGTCTTTCTCACAAATATTAATAAAAAGTTAGCAATGAAGTCATACGTTCTCGTTAACAATAAGCTTCCCAACACCTTTAAATAGTTTTCGCTTTTATTCGATAAATCTTTAAAGGATTAATTATCTTCTAATCGTTTCGAAGTTGGTTACAAAATCGGGTTTTCAAATAATAATTAGGGTTAACCTTTAAAAGTTACTTGGGAATTGTTATATCAAATATTACGATAAAAATTTTTATTTTGATAAAAGACTTTAACTAATTGATTAAATGAAGATTATATTTGTACGAGAAGCTTTTTACTAAGCCCTCTCATAATTTTTTTTAGAAACCTAGAGGCGGCCTACATTCTTATGCCGATTATCATAAGCTTAATATCATTACGAAGGTTAACCTTTATCCCTTCCCATTAATTAAGGAAACGTTCGCAAATATTCTATAAGTAAAATGGTTCATTAAATGCGACTTTAAAGCCGTTTTTAATAATTTATGCATTAAAGAAAACAACAAACAAAATATTTCGTTTCGTATACGTTTTAGACTTTTTAAATGGCTGGTTACCTTTTTAGGCTTTTCCAGTGTACCAGCTACCTTTAATCGGTATATTCATAATGAGTTACGTTGTTTATCAACATTTTTTGTTTCTTTTACTTGATGAATATCCTAATATAATCAAATGACATTTTGAACAACCGGAACATTAAAATTCAATAGGTAATAAAATACTTAAGCGTCGCAACTCTAAACTTAGATGTATCTGAATATAAATTCGGCATTTAAAAAAACTAAGTATTTAGGATTTGTTATCAAAACAAAAATCGGAGTATGTATAAACCCAGAGAAGTTGTATGTTCTTTTTAGAATAGGTGGCTTTCTCGTTTATATTAAAAGAATAAGGTTTTCCTAGCTTTGCTAATTTTTATTAGTAATTCATTTAGGATTAATTTATAATGACCAGCCTTTTAATTCTTTTGATGAGTAAGGTCATCGTTTCACATTAAAGATCCAAGGAAAAAGCTATTTTCGAGAGGCTTATACTTTTCTTTCTTTTCAAACTAGCTTCCACCTAGTGGGACCCTAACTGGTGAACCTTTTTAGAAGACTACTATTCCGATTAGATGTTAAAAGAATATTTACTTTAAAGAAACGACTACGGTACCTCACGCTTAATAGTATATTACTTTCGTTGTTTATTATTTTCTGAATATAATGAAGAGATTTAAAACAAGGAATTGTTTGTGTTTTTCAACTATTCAGAAGTATGGAACGCAAAACTTAGGAGTAAGACCCGCCTTTTTATGATTTTCACGAATTATATAAATTTAAAATATTTGGTAACTACTTGACGACTTTCTGAATAATAGGTAAGTTAATGAAAACTATTTTTCTAATTCTATTTTGAGCTAATTTATAATAAAGATTTTGACTATATATTGCTTGATATTTTATTTGGACGAGATTAGGATATATTGCAAAGCCTTTTCGATTACAGCTTTTTAGGACGGGAACTATTTTTTTTCGCCTTTAATCGGTTTTTTTTAAATTTCCCGCACTTATATAAATCTTTTGTAGATATTATTATACATAACTATTTTTAGCACACGTAAAAACCACTTTTCAGGGTATATAGAAGTGCATTATACTGCAAGGTGTACTGCTACAGAGTGAATAATAACGTATTAACGCTGCAGAATGCACTCTTAAAGAGTGTATGATTGTATGTCACTGCTCAAAAAAGAGATTGGCAGAGTGTATAGTAGAGTATTACTGCCTAGGCGAGAGCTTATAAGCTCTTATATCAGGCGTTCACTCTTCGGATACCTCTTTTCCCTTCTATTAATCAATCTTTCTATTCATCTTCAATATATACTACAACTCTTTTACTACTATCTTTACATTAACTTACCCTGTATGATAGACCTTACCGATACTAATTATTAGACGACTCGGTCGACTACAGACAATTTAGGTTAAAAAAAGATGAATCTAAGTTAAATATTTATAACTGGATATTGTAATGGTCTCAACTGTCCGTGTTTTAATATTATACTTTACAAGATATATACAGAAGTGTGTAAAGACTGTAAAACAAAGTGACTTTAAAAAGGACAACTTTAGTATAATATTATTAAGTCGGATGGTACCCTATTTATTAAAAGCTTCATTACGTTATTATCAATTCGGTTGGCGTTTTATATATATCTGAGCACTTTTTAGAAAGTATTTCATTACGTATTAAACCACATAAGTTGAAACCACCAAGTTTCGAAGCCCTTTATTAAGACTTATCCGATTTAAAAATAGTATTTGAACCGCTAGCAAACTTTGAAAACGGCCAAAAAAACAACTTTTGGGGCGCCCCCACAATCATACCACGCCTTAAAAAACAATATCCGAACCGCTCGCCAAAACATACACATCACGCTTAAAACACATTTCGAAATGTTCCAGCGCATTTCACGAACGCCAAACACAGCATTTGAAGTACTTACCACACAATCTCATCTTTACATACACACCTTCCTATACCCTTCTCCCCGTCCCCATTACATCGTTCGCCTTCCTCCATCAGCCTTACATTACACCAATTATTGAAATTTGTTACTTAATTAGTGTAACGCTTACAAAGCATTCAACGGCTAATTTCAAACGCTTGACTAGTTTATGGTCACGCTCTATTTGTATTTAATTTATATTAGCAAACGCTAAAAGCCTTACTTTAAACGCTTTATCAAATTCATTTACTATTTATTTGTATATTTTACGCTCTTTTTAAAACCGTCTTCTTTTGCACATTTTCATTTGCTATTTCATTACGAAACCACTTGAAACACTGTATTTTAAACGCATATGAGTCTTAACCATTATATTATATTAACCTTGAAACTGCTCCGGCGATTCTGATTAACGCCTAAACAAACTTTTAAAGCGCTCCGACACCTTTCGCACTTTTGTAACTATATTTTTATACAAAATAACCTTAGCTAAAGTAAGCAGATATATAGACCTTCTTCTTCAATATATAACACTTCAAGAAAACGTTTTAAAGTTTGTTGATTGAAATTTGTAGGATGACGAAATCAAAACGATATTAATAAAACTTTATTCTTTAAGTAGAAATATATACGTTGTAAACATTTTTTAGAATATTGGGATACTCGTATTCGGAATATAAATGTTTTAAGCCTTAATTTATATAATGATTTTCGAAATGACTTTAAAAGTTAGAGTTTATAAATATAACATACGGTGGATATTTTAATTTCAAAGGCATTTCGGGTATAATTACGAACCGAAGGAATGGATACACCTGGTGGCAAGTATGGTCGTATGACAAAAGCGTTAGTTTTTACGGGTTAACTTTAAATTATACCTGATTAAAAGGATGAGGAGGTGTTGGAAAAAGACTTTTTGAAATGTTATTTGTTGAAAATTTTTTAAAACCGATGGTAACGAAAAGCATTTGGCTCACTAATTCAGAAAGATAAAGTGTTATATGTTATCTTATACTTATTAAAAAGTACCACAAATGTTAACCGGTACAATAGTTTAAGAAGCGCCGCCCTTAACACAGCCAAAGTTCAATGATAAAGAGTCAAATATATTATTCGTAACTCGGCTTTAACAAACGAACGTGCTGGAAAATCTATCCAGTACGCGGGTATTATAGGAGGAAAGACCGAATGAATTATCCGAACTGCGGTTGTAAAAGAAAGAAGTTGTTGGATAAAAAAGAGCAAAATATATTATTCCCTATGCAGTATTAATGAAAAAAAAACCGCCCGATACTTTTAGGAATCGATTTTAATAAAATAATGGGCCGTAAAAGGTATCCGGAAATTTGATTTAAAAGAAATAAGTACCGCATTAGCTAATAATACCTCCATTTTAAGAAAAGAAAAAACTATTCGGTACTGGGGTTCGAAAAAAGTAATTTAACACCTATAAATTCATTTAGTTCAAACCTGTATAAAATAACCCTCCTGACCGCGATCAAGCGTTTAAAAAGAATAGTTCACGTTTTTAAAGAAACCATGAGAGCGAGGAAAGCCACAAAGGAATGTCACAAATAGGAGTTTAGGAAAGTGCGCTCTGGAAAGCAAATTAAGAGCGTTTCTGATAAAGTAAAGCGTTTAAAATGCCACATGAGAAGCGCTGCTGCTAAAAATAAGCGTTCCAGAAAACTTATTAAAATCATTTGCATTTATAAACACTTTTTTCATTAGCGTTACTCAGGAGGTTATACAATCTTACCTTAGGGAGATATTTTACGACTTTACTTTAATTAAATATTTTGCATATCTTACTTATTACTTCCACTTTGTTTCACATATTTACACAGATTTTAACATTTCATTGCTGTTTAAATTTACTATTTGCGCTTCTTATAATATATTATCACCTTTTACATCAACTTTTTTGAATGCTTTGAAAATATCGTTACGCTTTATTTTTTCTATTTACAACTTTATTAAATTCATTTTTACTCTTTACCTTTAGTATCTGTTACTTACTTTACAATATTTTTCAAAAAGAAATTTCTTTACTATACAGAGAATTGTAGTATGGCTAGACAAACCGGTAACACTTAAAAATAAGGAAGTTAATATCTGTTGAACGGAAAAAGAGAAGGGAAGGATTATATCGTCGTTATCCCCATCCTCGTACTCTTCTTCATTTCCCTCGCCGTCACCGTTACTATGAACGCTAAAATCACTATTGTTGCCTGAACTGCTAATTAAAACCATTATCTTCACCAGAATTGTTAATTAAAACCTCAAACAAATTATACTACAAATACTGTTACTACTATACGATTAATTGGAATTCAGATAAACTAAACTATCACTACTAAATTACGGATATGGACCGCACTAAGGAAAGAAAAGATTACTTATATAGATATTATTATATATCGCTATAGTTAATATATGTAGGAACTACCTTATAGGGTATATGACAGTATATTGCACTATAAGGTACACTCCTGCAAAGTGCATAATAACGTGTCATACTACAGGATACACTCTTATAAAGTGCATAATAGTATGCCACTACCCAAAAGAGAGATTAGAGGAGTGCATGGTAAAGTGCCACTGCCTGGGAAAAAGCTTATACGCTCTCACCTGAGGTATGCACTCTGCGGATGCCTCTTCTCCCTTTCATCAATCAATCTTTCTATCTATCATATACACTACAACTCTTCGACTACTACCTTTACATTCACTTAACCGGTACAATAATCCTTACTAACATCTTCCGGTTTATTATCGTTAGAGAATTAATTTCGAAGTGTTATAATTTTTTTATTAACGTTAACCATCGAAATAATTGGGACGTTATCATTACCCAGTATGTTACCTACCCCTTTTTAATTTGCGCGGTATATGTAGACGACCAGAGTTTTCCTACCAATATTCGTATTAATGACGACCAGATACTTCAGGTTTTTATTTTGGAATATTAGTAAACAACTATAGTATTATTCTGTTTTATAACTATTGGAATAGTAATACATGCAATGCAGTAGGTCAACTTTACTTACAGTAAAGTTGACTATACTAAACTGCAAGTTGAGTGCATTGCTTTGTGGAGACTTACCACATTAGGTGTAAGTCGAGTGCAGTACGCTGTACTTCATACTGGGGCACGGGCTAAGCAATTGGCCATACAAATTACAGTGCCGACCGGCTAGCAGTCTGCCAAACCTAGAACGATTCATCCACCATCTATCCATGCAATACTACTGTTACTTCGACCACGATTCGAATCGACAACGTTGCAACGTCTAAAGCCCTACCAACAGGAACCGTATTTGTATTTTTATTTCTATATCATTCATTCTCGTGTTAATTCAAATTATATACGATTTATTTTATATCGATCAATCAAATCGTTTTTTTACTATTATCATTTTAATTAGTATATATTTATAATTCAGTTTATATTGTGTAACCCGTGGTTTTTACCCAAATTACGATATTTACACGCGAACGAAATATTATCGATATTATTCAAAGGTATTCTTTTAATCTCTTATTAATTTTCGAGCAATTTTGAAATGAAATTTTAATTCATTTTTAAATCATTTTTCTTCAAGGAAGAAGTGGTAATCTAAGTTATCTTGTGATTATTACAGATCCTTTGAGGGAAATCATCATTTAAAATGTAATATATATTATCAAACTCAAAATTTATTAAAAATGGGTTTTGAATCATTATTTGCGGTTTTAAGTGATTTTTCGCGTTATTATTAATAATTTAGGTTTAAGTTGGATTAATAGATTTTAAAAACATCTTTAAATCTTAACAGGGTTGGAACCAGGCTTAAGTACTGTATTACACCCAATGATGGATAGTATTCCTCAATGCATCAATTAAAAGATTTTAATGTACTTATATTTTTATTATTATTTTTATCCCATTTAATTCAAGCCACGCTTTGGCCAGTTACCTATTAGTGTTAAATAATGAAAACATAACTATTATTAATATCCACCCGTTCTTTATATTATATGGATACTACGTCGACCCCATATAACCTATTTAATGTTTACTTATTTAACCACGGAATCGCGCATAAGGTACAAAGCCTTCGTTCAAATTATTCAAAATGTTATGTAATTCGTATAAGCTGTAATAACGGCTACGTAACAACGTATGAAAAAACCGCTAATAAATAGTATTCCCTTTTGGAATGGGTTCGGGTCAACGATAATATTAAGTTTTTCTTTAAAAATTACAAATCAAGCTAATATTCAAAAAAACTAGGGAAAATTTATAACAAATACTGTATTACACATATCGTCAATTACTATATAGTCGAATTCAAAATTTTGATTGAAAAATACCCCCGTTTCCAGTCAACTGATTTATCTGAACCGCTTTCAATCCGCTCCTTAACCAATAAATTTATGACTATAAAATGCACATTATTAATGTTATAAATAATAATAAGGATAGATAATCTAAATTAAACGTTTATGGTGCTTTACTAACCCGAAATAAGCTTTAGGTAAGCTGCCCTTATATTAGTAACTCCTTAAAGCAATAACTCTTAATTAAATGAATGGGTTATATACACCCAACCTGGAAATCACTTTCTAAATTCTCAAATACCTAGGCCCTCAACACTTTCGAATCCTGTTACGATGCTTTTAAGGACAACGAAAAGCTTTTCTGCCCAACTCACCGGCAGGCTCAACTTAACTTTCTGTTCTACCCATTACTGAGTCGTTAAAAGTAATTATTTCGCAGATTTTAAACAATAAACTAATTAATTCACGTAGGTTTATAGTAATCGTTATGGTAATAATAGGTTAATTAACACGTATTTGTTAAGTAAAAAGAATAAATAACTTAACCTACATTGGTTTAAATAGCTGTTCAAAACAATAATAGTAGAAAACCAGTTAAACTATGTGAGTTAAGTAAAATAGTAGGCGGTTTAATCTATATTAGTAAAAATAATTGATATCAACGTTAGGTTAGTTAACTTATATAGAATAGGCGGTAGTAATAGGTGGCTTAACTCACGTTGGTTAAAAGAACTAGTAGGTTTATATATATAAATGAAAAAATAGGGCCGGAGGGGGGGGAGGGGTTACAAGGATAAGGATGCGTCAGGGTAATGTCATAGGTTGATTCCTGGGCTGTTTGTCGCCAGTGATTTAGCCCTCGTTGTTGTCATGCCCTTATGATTCTTTGAGGTCATCTTGTTATGTGATCGGGTTACCTTTTTCTATAGTTTTTAGCAGCTCTTTGGCAGAGAATTCTTCCTCTCTCTTTTTCTATTAAAGATAATAGACAGTATCCAACCGTTATAAGTGATAGCTCTGGCCCAGTCTCTTCACAGAATTAAGGGGCTTGAGGGTAGAAAACTTAAAGGTAAAGAACTTAAGGATTTTAGTGGGGGAAGGGAACTTACCAATAATTCTCCTGATATTGAGGGGATTATCGAGGTTTATATTTAATTGACTGGTAGATTTGATAACTTGACTTATAAGAGTTAATTGATTTTTCACGGTTAGCGGCACTGACCCATTGAGTATTTTATGCAGTAAGGTTTAAGGAACTTATTTGGGTTTGAGTAAAGCGTTACGAATGCGTATAAGAGTATTAAGGAATACTGTCGCCAGCTATTCCTTTACCCTTGTCCTTAATTTATTCAAGGTTTTTATTTGTTGCGTATTCGTCAAGTACGTTTACCAGATTAATTTCTTTTCGTTTTCTCATAGAGAGGTTAACTCCTTGATTAATTAGTTCATTTTTCATCTTTTCTTTAACTTGTTTGTCCACTTTTTTCTACATATTCATAGTTGATTCCCTGAACCATTTTTTTTAAAAGTCTTTAAGTACCTTAGGCCTTCAACGGTTTTGGTGGGGTTTAAATCAAGGGTTAAGTAGCCGATTTCATTGGTTAGATGCTCGGGAGTAGAGTTTTCATCGGCTTTCGTAAACTAAATATCATTATTAAAGTGCTTGAAAACCGTGAATACGCAGCTTTTATTTGCCTTTTTCTTTACCCAGTCTTTGAAAATATCAATCTTAGTGTTCTAATTAGTTATTTTGACGTTTTGGCTGGCGTAGGATTTGGTAAGCCGGGGGCCTGGAGACTTAACGATTTAGTGTAAAGTCGCTCAACGTGGCTTTTTTTGGTGCGACTTAGCGATTCTTTGTGTTTTTCGTTTGAATCAGTGATTTTAGGACGTAGGAAGATGAAAAGAGAGATGTAAAGGGAAAAATATGATATTCAAAACAAAGTTTGTTGTAAAGGATAAGGTCGGAGGTTATTTGTTGTTATTAGTTACGTTGAGGGTTGTTGCCCATAAGATTCATTGGTTTTTGCAGGAGTAGAATTTAGCTGTTTTCTAATCTAACCATTTTTAAGACATTTAGTGGTTAATTTTAACGCTTTTGTTCAAGAAGGATTAATGAAGTTTTTTTTTTTTTTTTGCGTTTTCGATAATGGCGATACCGTCGTTGTTTATACACTTTCGCGAACAATTATATAGCCTATAAGTTATCCCTACTTACTTCCTCGAACAATTATAAAGAATATTGGGGTTCTTCGCAAGAATATTTCTTTTAACTTACCGAAATATAGCATAATAAACAGAAAGTAGCCTTTTATTTTACTTTGCTTATCTGTGCTTAACCTAATAAGCATACTGATCAGTATTAGTAGGGTTTCAAACATTGTAACATTATCGATTCGGTTGGTTAAAGTAATATTAGTATTGTATAGTCAAGTGATGGATGTATTGTTCTATGTTTTACAGACTGCTAGCCGGTTTTCACAGTAATTTTTATGATCAATTGCTTAGTCTGTGCCCTAGTATGAAGTGGTTGCATAATTTACTTAACTTGCAGTCAATAGAGTAGACTCGAAAAAATAATATAATCAATTTGCAGTTGGTATAGTCAACTTTTCTGTAAGTAAAGTAGATATACTACACTGCAATTACTACTATTCTAAGAGTATTTAACATATTTACATCCTTATCTTATAAATCCTAGTATAGGTTACAATAGATAAGCTATAAAATGCATTCGGTTTATATAACATAGCTATGTAAACGGCTCGAACATTTTATTCAAAGAATTATTGCGGTCTTATTTTATTAGTCTTATTCATATTCGCTGAAATCGTAGCTTATCATCGTTAAAGTAAACTAAGGTACATGTCACGGATCTCATTAATATTATAAATGAGAACTCACGATGTATTCAAATCAAATTATATATTTTAAATGATATCTTGATTAATTTACATATCTCAGGGCTTTAACCCTCGATAATACGTTATTTATTCATTAGAAATCTCACTTTCCCTAGGAAAAATATGTCGTCAATATATATATTAACGATATCAAAGTTTTATCCTTATGTAAATTCATAGGTATTAGGGAATTTTAACGGAATTATGCTTAGTTTATTCCCTGAATACGTTGAATATGTTTATAACTAATTAATATATATTTCCATCAATGCGTAAAGAGGTTTAACGTATTATATTATTGTTTTAGTAGGAAATCTATTTCTGAAGTTCTTAAGAAATTTCAATAGTATAATTCGCAAAAACTTCATAACAAATTATATGTACGCTTAAGTAATATCTTTTTACGGCTGTTTAGGATACACTTACCGTTGATATCAGTAGTCAAACTAATAACAATTACAACTATGAAACGCTATCTACTTTTCTAGATTATAAGTAATTAAGTAAGAATTTGGTTTTTACCTTCAGTATTATATCCTTGAGTTATTCGCTTTAAATTATTGTATGATATGTTAGTAGTTTTACTTTTGACTTTATTAATTTCTTCTAACTTCAAAATTGTTAAGTTTTAAACCTCCTTACTATATCAATATCATTATTTTCATTAAGTTACCAATAAGAAGGTAGTTTATCTCGACTTGTTCATTTTCTATCAAAAGTTTGCTCGATATATTGTAATTAATTTTATGTGTAATTTAAATATTGGTTAGTTATTAGACCCTTTATCTTACGATACTTCAGTTATATTGTACGTTTTTACATGTTTGTGAATCTCGTCACTATTATTTTTTAATATATTTACTTCTTTTGAATAATCTTCCACGTTTTTGTTTTATCGGCTTATTAACGATAGTTTCACGAGGATTGTATTCTCATTTCATTCGGCTTAAAATATTTGTTGGACTTGAAGGTTTTGATGCGGTTTAACTTATATAATACAAAATGCATTTGAATTGTTAGCGGTTTTAGCTATTATGTATAGGTTAACGAAGCCTAATATATTGTATGGTTTATTTTATCTTTCTAACGTTTTAGTTAAACACTTTCATTTAAAAAAGGTGAAGATCATACATTTCTTGTTGATAGTTTGTTTTTGATATTAAAGGCGCCATTAATTTGGCGGTGTGAGAATTATTTACCCAATTCCTTTAAGTTTTTCCTGTATACCACAATTACCTCTTGAGTTTTTAACAATGGTATCAATTGAATCGTTATACGTAGATAAGTTTTAAATACCAGCAAAGTTTGCATTGGAGTATTGGGGTTGATAATATCAACAAAGGCTTTTACCGTTCATTACGGTTCTGGCGTAAAATTTTAAAAAAATACTAATTTCCAACATATAAATATTATAATTTTTATATAAAAATACAAGTGATATTTTCAATTTATCAATGATTTGGTGGTATTAAATAGGGACTTGTTTGCATTAAATACCCATCAACTTAAGGTTAATTCAACGCTTTATTAAAACAACATTATTATTAACACCATAAACTAATAACTTGATAAATCGAAACTATATGTTAATAAATAATGTACAAAACTCCTCACAAATTTCCTTTGTCGTAATAGGCTGAAGGAATGTAATATCTAAAAACTCGGATGCATATTTAACAACATGAAATATAAATTTGTCATTTAAGTAAGATAAATCAAGGTAAATTTTAAAATTGAAATCTTGATTCTTTTATAAGTGAATTCAAACCTAGAGGGGTTTTGGGGATGTATTTGATAGCAATAACAAGTTTTTGAATTATCTTCAATGTTGATTAATTCAAATTTTAGAAACCGAATAACCGGTTGCCTTACGGACTTCATATGTTCTATTAATCATCAGGTAATTAAACCTTTAATGAAAATGGAGAAGTTCCATATTTGTTAGGTTTGATACCATTACCTTAAATCTTTGAGGATAGAATTACAAGTATTTTTATTTCAAATTAAATGAAAATCTTTAGATGTTAACTTGAACAAATTCGTTATTTGGAACATCAATGTTAACACCAAGGTGTTTCATATTATTTAGGTAACGAGGGAAAGAAGTAGTGGATTATAAAATGTAAATCTTGTTAAATTTAACAACTATGGTCATTGTTGTCAACTGAAGTGAAAAGAAGTTTTTTTTACAAAGCTATAATCAACTTTGAATTTACCGGCATTTGTATAGCCAAATTCTTTAGTAATATTAGTATCTTATAGTCATAACACGTATTACGAATAGCTTCTTATTATATATTGCGTTAGTTTAATGTCTGGTATAATACCTTAAAAAACTTGATTTTCGTAATGATTGCGAAAGTAAATCATTTTGTAGGTCTGAGATCGTTATTATTATAACTACAATAGTGGTTTTCGTCTTTCATACAATACAAAAAGTCATGATCTACAAGTTATTACGTTGTTTTAATGCTAGGGCTAATATTTCTATACCAACTAATAGCTTTGTACGTATATTAATCTTTCTTTGCCTTTGTATCATTAAATTTTATAATTAGTTGAAAATGGTATCAATTAAAATTAAGGTAATATTCAATAAAATATTTCATTTACTTTTTCTATTATTATGACACAATATTTTTTGTTAACTAATGTCTTTATTCATTATAAATTTAGTATCTTTTGACATTTTTTTAAGGACATTAATAACTAACGTCAATAAATCAAGTTAAAATATCATTCTTCTCATATTTTTTTACTGTTAACTCTTTTAGTTCAAGGTTTTTTTTCAATCAGATTACGCAGGGTTTTTGTACTTACGATCAACGTAACAGGTATTTGCAAGGTTTTTTTTTCGTTTTCAAAATTGTATGTTTAAGGGTATATATCGATCGAGTTTGGCATCTGTGTTGTTATGGTAGTAACCAAATAACACAATTTTCTAAAAAAAAAAAAAAAAAAAAAAAAAAAAAAAGGTAGTATTAACTTATTCCTAAGCGTATAAATAAGTTTTGTAGTCCGTATTAATTTGGCAGACTTGCTGGCATAATATATTTTCTCTATCTTTAACATTCTTTACTGCTTGTTATGAAAAGCTTAGTCTCTTCAATATATGAATCAATAGATCTATTTTACTTTCCGATTCTTTTCTGGGCCTTAACGTGTGAGATCACTTAATGATATTCAAGTTCATGTGGTATTATACGAGGTTTACATAGTGATCGAAATAATCTTTAAAATCATCATATATTGTTCAAAACAACAAGTATTTCATTAAGTACCGAAGATAATGGTCTTAAAATTAGCCAGTACGAAGACTAGGGAATAATGAGTGGAAATCAGGTAGCTCAATTCTTATTTGACCGCAAATGTTAAAAAAGAACATAATTTTCTATCGAAAAAGTTATATGGTTTATTGTTATAGTTTTCCTAACTACCATAAATGTTTTCGGACATTGTCATCGTTTCGTAATTCGTATTCACCATAGCAATATCTCAAGGGAAAAAGTGTTGTATTAATTGTATAAACCCTTTAAGTTCTTTATTTAAGTTTGTTGGAGTTACCGGTAGTATGTGTGAATAATATAATGACTTTTAGTAAAGTTTAAAAAGAAAATGTCACTGTTTATATTTGTAATAACTTCATATGTCAAGTTATTTCTTCTCTATAATTAGTTTTGGTGCCGTTGGTAAATCAGTTAGAATTGCACATGTTGACGGATTTGAAAATTATCTTGGATTTAGTGATAGTTTGGTTAATATTAAGGAGTTATATTATATTATCCTTCCCGACACATTCATGGGTAGCCTTGACAATTGTTAGTGCTAATACAAGAACTGTATACGATTTTTTAACATCGCCGAATTTTTTTTTTTTTTACGGATTCCACTATGTTTAAAGCCAGAGGAGCCAAATCGATGCCATGCGCCTTCGGTGCATTTATAAAGTATTTTCGACTCTTGAAGAAAAAAAATAAGGGCTTTAGCAAAAACTTTAGGTCACTAGACTACCTTCGGCGGAGGATGTTTTTGTATACTCATTTTAACGTTTTAGTATCAAAACCTTTCATAAGGTCTTTGAAGTGTAGAAGTGTAATTTGGAAGTTAGAAAGTCTGTATACCGTGCTTATGAATAGACTATTAACGTTTTTATCGTTCGTTTCGACAGACCCGGATTTACTATGCAACACGTTTTGACGTTATATATCATGACATACGTTATTAATAATATTATAGGAGGAGGTCGAAAGCTATAATTAGTTGGGTCTTCGCTTTTCCTCCTCCTTTACATAAAATGACTAGTTCATAGGGACCCTTTGTACGCCCCTTCCCATCGTCTTTGATTACTTTATATTACCGACTTCCTTAGCGAATGTACAGATTCTCTAATCGCCTTACGTTGATACGGATCCCTTTACCTTATCAACTCGAGGAATATATGGGTTGTTGTAATAGGTCATGATTAAATGCCGGTTTTTTAATAACCTAGAGGACCCCGCCATCCGCAAAGGGAATTGAAGGTTCTGTTTGAAACTACTCGAAATATTACCACTTATAACGCACTATATTTTAAAGGGCGGTACAAGAAGCGGATCTACTGGTTCTCGTTAAGGTTTTAAAGGGCCTTAAACACAACGTTAAAGAATACTCCTTTCGGTACACCTTTGTTAAACGTATATAACTAGACCCATACATTATTAAGTAGGTAGAAGAGATTTTTATAGGGTTTGTTATTTATTGTTTCTATATGGTGGTTCAAAATATGTTTTTTTTTAAGGAGACGATACTAGTACTCCTTTATTTGTTCAGGAGGACTTTCGGTTTACTTTACTAATTCTAGTATATTTATGAAGTAAAGGAGGTTTTTTGTATAATTTACACGCCTTTTCAAAAAAATCCGATCACGGTTTGAGCGGTCATAAAAATTTCGAATTAGGTTTAGATTATGGTAATTGACGTTTATGTTGGAATAGTATTCAATTGCAGTATAGTCGAATTAACTATACTTACAATTAGTTGATTGTACTGTTGCAAATTACGTATAGTTTGTGGGATTTGACTGCATTAACATTAAGTTAATGCAGTAGGTGCTCACTTCATAGAGGGGCACAGGCCAAAGCAATTGACTAAAAAAATTAGTGTGCAGACCGGCTAGCGGTCTGCCAAACTTAGAAGTAACATCGCAACCACTTTTAATATAACACCAGTTACTTCGACCACGGAGATTAGAATCGACTACATTGTAACGATAAAAGCCTACTAACATTAATTAGTGCTTATTAGGTTAAGCACAGATAAACTAGGTCCAAAAAAGTTATTTTCTAGTTGTTACGCTTTATTTTAGTAAGGTAGAGGAAAGATTTTTATGAAGTATCTCTATACATTGTGTAGTTATTTGTGGCAGTGAGTAGGGTAGGTTTATAGGCTGTGTAATTGTTCGCTGCAGTCTATAAGTGGCGATGATATCGCTATTATCGAAAATACTTAGAAATCTTTACTAAACTAGTCTTGGAAGAAAGCGTCAAGATTAAATGCCTAAAGATCTTAAAGATTACCAAATTGTTAAGTTGGCAAACAGATAAGTTAATACTATTGTGGTTACTACTATTACAGGTACTACTATTATAAATTTCAAATCGTAAAACAACTAAGTCTTACAACCTTTAATAAATAATAACTTTAACAGGAAACTTATAGTTCAACTTCTCTTGACACTATCTTTTTTCCCTTATAATTTTTAATTTTCGTTACGATTGCTTTAGAATACGCCGGAAATAATACTATTGACAGCTTCGTTAGAAAAGAAGCAATTGAAAACCTCGGAGTTATCTTTACCAAATACTACGACTAAAACCTATGGTTTATGAACGCTGATAAAGACTTTTTAATTAATTATCTTACTAACATGATCGGTTTTTACATTCTCGATTTAATCCCCACCAGAATCGTCTAAACCCTAATGACGTTTCATAACTTTTAATAATGATTTAAAGACTGAAATTTGGATATATGGAAAATGACAAACAAATAGTTTAAAATTAGGTTAAAAATTAAGTTTGTAAACTGAAGCGTTGACTACTCTATGAAGAAAGGGAAAGAGGGTAACCTAGTAAACTTAATATACGAATACGCTAGCAACGAGAACTCTAAATGTGTTTAAAAGGATAAAGGAAAAGATATTATTGGCGACAACATATCTCAACGCTCTTATATGTGTTTGTAAGGTTACGCCCAATCCCAGATAAATTTCTTAGCCCTTTTCGCCTAAAATTCTTTACGGGCTAATACAATTGGCCGCAAATAATCGATTGACTCGCGTAAGGTAAGCCCTTAAATCTATTAGTTCATTGAGTAGGAATTTCGCCGAGCCCTGTAATACTAAAAGAATTATTATCAAGTCTTTCGCGGAAACCTTTAAGTTCTCTTTTCTTAGGCTCCCTAGCACGTTTAGGTTTAGCATGTAAATCAAATAAAAAGAGGCTTTATGCGTGAGCTTACTGTGGATACAACTACTGGCTTTTCACCTTTAAACTTAGTTAGAGGTAACTATTTTGCCCACTAATACCAGTAACTTTCCTAGTACTGATCGAGGGATCTAGAGGGTCTTTACGACCAATACATTACCTTTCCCTCTCGAAATGTCTCTATGATGGATACCGATTGCCCGGCAATTAACACGTTCGTTAAGATTTAAGGAGGGAAAGAAAAGTATAACGGCAAGCCGTATAACCTTTTCGATGTCTAGTTACGCCCGTTTTTCAATATTTACTATCAGATAAGGATGAAACTACCAAGCTTTCACTTGTTATTTCCTAGTATTCTTACCGGTTAAGATAGGGATTATTATCTTCAGTATTTAATGAATAGCTTTTCTTTTCAGGAGATTTACGATGGTGTTGAAAGTTATTTCAAATACAATGTTAATTTGGTCTAGTACTGTACAGATTGGAATGTTATCAAGTGGTTCTACATGTTGGATTATAAGAAAGAGTCGGAAAGCAAGATGGATCTTTTTAATTAAATGTTTGATAGGCTGATTCTTTGCCAATAAGTAATGAGGAATGTAGGAGTTGGTGAAAACATACTTTGCTAGTAAGTTCGCAGGCTGTTACAGGTAATAAGGAGTTCAAATACACCTCATAGTGTCCTGACACCACTTGTAAAGGGTTTTTTAGCCAATTAAGGTCCTTGCTAACGACTGTAATAATACGGGTTCCGAGCTCGACTGGTATATACTCCTAAGCTTCAGAGTTTAACAACGACAATAAAAACCCCTTCCACGCGTATTATATCGACTGTAAATACGGTAGGCCTAGTTAATATAGTTACCAAAAAGTACGGGCCTAGAAACGTAATTACTAGACTTTATATGGAGGAGAATACTTTTTTTTGTTAATATCTTTGAGTTAGCTACATAAGTTTGCTTTAAATGTTAAGAGATATTGAATTTACGGTATATAGGCTTATCAATTGATACGTTATACTGCTATTGAACTTAAATCAAAGCAGATAATGTATTATATAAAATATACCTTTACTTTTAATTGGGAATATATTTAACGCATTGCAAATATTAAAGGCAAAAGGGTTAAAGAGGAGGAAAATAAGCTTAGAATTATCGGTTGGTATAAAATATTGGAACCGGCTCAAGAATAATGTAATAACTTATCGACTACGTTTTTTTATACCATTTAATAGGTTAAGACCTCTATCGCTATTATAATAATAAAAACTATAACCTTATGTACTTATAATTAAAGCTAAAATACGTAGCTCGCACTTGTTAATAGGGAATTAGCGATGGCGACAATAATAGTTAACGGCAGCGGCGGTAGGAACTGGCGGCAATAATAACGAGAGATAGCAATGGTGGCGAGATTAGCGGCGGCTATTATAAGGATAGCAAAAAACAACGGCGACGGCAGCGAGGAATGGCGGCGGCAGCGGCGTAAATGACGACGGCGATAACAAGGGGAAGAGGGGAGTAAGTGATAATAAA